>PVKU01002466.1:69675-225981 GCA_004027475.1 Anoura caudifer
GAAAGAAAGGAGAGAGAGAGAGAGAGAGAGAGAGAGAGAGGGAGGGAGGGAGGGAGGGAGGGAGGGAGGAGAAAGAAAGAGAAAGAAAGAGCATCTTATAGAAAGAGAATATTATTATTCTGACCTTTATGGAGTACTAACTGACTACTTTAATTTATGTATCTTACTTCAAGTTCATAACAACTTCATGAGGAATGTACGATTATTATTATTATTCCCTTCTCCCAATAAAGAAACAGAAGATACAAAAAAGTCGAATCATTTTCTGGCACTTCCACATAGCTTGCAAATGGCAGAGCCAGGCTTCAAAGGCAGGCAGTCTAACTCCAAAGCTCTCCCACAAAGCCTCACATCAGATAAAGACTTCACTCACACAACTGATCAAATGCCTCACCATGTAAGTTAGCTTTGAACTTTAAAGAACTAACCTTTAGATGCACATCTCACATCTCGCCACTGAAGGAAATTGTTGAGGTCACTGTAAATAAATCACAATGATTCATATCTATCCATGAAATATGACATTTATAGAGATCTTATTCACTGGGCCAACAACATCAAATTTCACTCTTTGAATTTAAGGGCACTTTAGACACCATGTCAAATGCAAGTCAAAAACCTATCATCAACTTTGGAGAATACATCCGATGATTGCTTTGCTCTTAAAGGCTGCAAAATTCCCTTGTTAAATAACAGGCTTAAAATAACCTGCCCAGAATCAGAGCTTGATTTGATAAGATGTGGGCAGTTGGTATATACATAAACTGTCCCCACCTTCATCCCCTCCATGACATTTTGTGCTAAGAATGGGGATAGTTATTTTAAAAATTAATCAAGGGAGAGAGGAAGATAACTGTGTAAGACGAGTCATTAACGTCCATTGATGTCTTATTCAGACATTCCAAGACAGAGAAAAAAGATTGATAGGAAACAAAAAAAATGAGATTAAGATAACTTTACCACTATCTTCAGTATACATGCTTGTGCATTAATAGCTGTTGTAGCCCTTAGTTCTATAAAAACAATTTCCATTGTTTTGTTACCACTCTTCCTAACTTGTCTAACTTGTTTTTATATGAAATCAATGCTGAAAGTGTTTATTGCTGTTATTATAAAATAATAATATAGGCATTATTGGATTATAGGTATGGATTATAATCAGTTTGCTCATTAAGCAAATAGCCATGTATGATGCTCCTCCTATGAAGGTACCAGGTAATTACTATAATATAGGAATATAGAGGAATATGAAACAAAGTAAGTCCTCTGTTCCGAAGGGGTTTAGATGAAAAAAAATTGAGAGTTCTAATGAATTATAGTTAAACCTGAGTCAAGCATATAGTTGGGTATATATTTGAAAATGTTGAGAATTACAGGGCATTAAAAAGGAAGAAAAATCTTTAAAAATTAAAAATCTTTAAAGACTTGGGATTATATTATTAGAGAAAAAAAACAAAGACTAAGGTGCACCTTAACTGCCTTAATAAAAGTTTTTGGAGGTAGAGGCATTAATTAGGTCTATCTTCCCCCCAAAATTTTTTAGGAAATGGGGAAACTTTGGTCTGAGCAAACATAAACAGTCTTGATGATCAGGACAGTTAAATTTTGATGAGACAACCTTGTACTTTTCCAGGTCTGAAATTCTGAAAAGTCAATCAAGCAAACATTGCCTGTCTAATTGACAGAACCAACTGGAAAAATTGTTTATGAAAGAAAGAAGAGGCAACTGAACAGAACCTTAGGCCTTGGGACTCTGAGGAGAAGAAAATAAAAAGACCATGAAATAGGCAAAGGGGGGAAATTTTTGAGCAGATAATTTTAAGAAAAGACAGACCAGTTTTTTTCCTAACATATTTGCAAGCCTTAGATAAAATTTTTAATGCACAAATGTTCACAAAATCATCTCTCAATTCTCCCCACTGAGGGTTTGGACAATAGGTGCATCAGTCTCACAATTCAGAAGACATTTCCATTATGTGGATTTTGCTGTGAAAACTGTTTTGTAATCTGTGCAACCCCCAGTGAGAAGCCAACCTTGGAAAAAAACCAACAACCATTTTACTAATCCACCAAGTAAACAAGCAGATAGCACATAGTTGATTTTTCCATCATGCTGAACGTCAAATTGGAAAATAACTTCCTAAGATAAAACCCCAAAACTCATGCCAGCAATGTACAGCCCAGGTGGCAGACACAAGACCTGAAGGCCAAATCCAACCCTCCAGCCGAATCCAGCCCTCCAGTGGAATCCAGCCCTCCACCTTGTTTTATCCAGCAGCACCCCTGAGCTCTCGCTTAACTGTGAAGGAGTAGGTACATTTGCACAGTCCTAAAATTACATTCGGCCTTTGAAGGCAACCTCAAGGCTGATGTGGCCCCTGGTGAAAATGAGTTTAATACCCCTTTACAATTATTGTAAGAGTATTAGAAACTTAATTTCTGAATCTCCCATCATTATTTTAACACTAACAAGCCTTTAGGAAGGACAATTTTTATTTGAAATTAATGTGTTCATGAAGCCCACCACAGGTAAAAAAAATCAATACCTGGCCTAAAGGTTAGATCAATGTTAAACAATCTCTTAACCTGTAGGCTCTCATGCCTTTTGATTTCATAGACACCTGCACATGCACAAACAATGTATATGAGTGTTTCTCAGAGACTTATTCAAATTCAAGGAACTATTATTATAAAACTAACGTGTATCCTAAGAATTTCTTAATGACATAATAGTGAGAACAGAACATATCAAAGAGATGCCAGTTCTATGGGTCAAAAAAATAGATTACAGTAACAAGCCACCTCATTAGTTCAGCTGACTCACATTAAGCAGGTATGTGCTGGTCAGTGCTAGGCTCTGGAGACAGAAAGACTCAAGAGAATGGTCCGTGCCATCTGGAACTTACAATTGCCTCACTGACTACAAATGCACATTATCTTATACATAATGAAATAATAGTCTGAGCTGAACAGTTACTTTATTTGACCTCACATGTATAAGAACATTTATTGAAACAGACACAAAATAAAATAAGAATGGAAAATTGATGCTAAAATCTGAATGTCTGTGAAAAACCCACATAACAAATTCCACTTCCATCAATGTGTAACCTTAACTAAAACAAAAAACAAACATCCCCTACACAGATACACACACAGAATAACAACAACAACAAAACGGTAAACTCTTGCTTGGAGGTTGGGATGATTATCTTACTTCTTCAACTGATCCGTGCACATGAAGATTGAGAGTCAACCCTCTACTCCCTTTAATGGGGCTCCTCACTTGTTTGCTCAGATACCAGGGTGCAGCAGAACCACCTTAGGTCCCAGGTCGTTTTGATTTGAACAGCAGGTCTCAAACAAGAGAACTTGCCCTTAACTGGGATTTATCTGGCTCACTGGTGGCAAACACGAGGCCCGTGGGCCTCCACCTTGTTTTATCCAGCCCAGCACCTTGTTTCTATCCAGCGGCAGCACTGAGCTCTTTGCCCCTAGTTAAGGAGTGGTTGCATTTATACAGTCCTAAAATTACCTTCGGCCCTTTGAAGGCAACCTCGAGGCTGATGTGGCCCCTGGTGAAAATGAGTTTGATACCCCTGGTCTAGCTCAAATATTGCCAGCGTTATTTTTTTTTATTAAAAAAAAGATTCAAAATGCTTTTGGGGTTTTGAAATACTCAATCCAAGGAATAAACTTTGAGTTGCAGAGTTGACTTATATAGAAAAAAATAAAAGTATCTCAGTATTTCAAAACTGCAGAAACTCAGAAAAGTTCTCATAATTTTACAAAGAAGTTTTACTTAAGCAATATTATCCTAAGTTTTTGTTTAATTTTTTTATTGTTGTTCAAGTACAGTTGTCTCCATTTCCTCCCATTGCTCTCTCCTGCCCCACCAACTCCCACCTCCCACCCTCAATCCTACCCGTCTTTGGCTTTGTCCATGTGTCCTTTACACATGTTTCTTGATGATGCTTCCCCTTCTTTCCACCACTATTCCCCTGCCCTCTCCCCTCTGGTCACTGTCAGTTTGTTCTTTATTTCAATATTTCTGGTTATATTTTGCTTTCTTCTTTGTTTTGTTCCTCATGTGTTCTATAAGTGGATTAGGTTCCACTTATAGGTGAGATTGTATGATATTTGTCTTTTACCACCTGGCTTATTTCACTTAGCATAATACTCTCCAGTTCCATGCTGTCATGAAGGGTAGGAGCTCCTTCTTTCTTTCTGTTCATAGAATTCCATTGTGTAAATGTACCATGATCTTTTGATCCACTCATTTACTGATGGGCGCTTAGGTTGTTTCCAGCACTTGGCTATTGTAAATTGTGCTGCTATGAACATTGGGGTGCAGAGGTTCTTTTGAAATGGTGTTTCAGTGTTAGGGTATAATTCCTGCAGTGGAATTGCCAGGTCAAAAGGCAGTTCCATTTTTAGTTTTCTGAGGAAGTTCCATACTGTTTTCCACAGTGGCTGCACCAGTCTGCATTCCACCAACAGTGTATGAGGGTTCCCTTTTCTCCACAACCTCACCAGCACTTATTGTTTGTTGATTTGTTTATGGTGGCCATTCTGATTGGTGTGAAGTGGTATCTCATTGTAGTTTTAATTTGCGTCTCTCTGATAGCTAATGATGTTGAGCATCCTTTCATGTCTCTGGGCCCTCTTTATGTCCTCCTTGGAGAAGTGTCTGTTCAGATCCTGTGCCCACTTTTTAATTGGATTGTTTGTCTTCCTGGAGTGGAGTCATGTGAGTTCTTTATATATTTTGGAGCTCAAACTCTTGTCTGAGGTATCATTGGCAAGTGTATTTTCCTATATGGTTGGTTCCCTTTTCATTTTGCTTATGTTTTTTTTAGCTGTGCAGAAGCTTTTTATTTTGATGAAGTACCATTTGTTTACTCTTTCCTTTATGTCCGTGGCTCTAGGGACACATCAGTGAAAATATTGCTGCGTGGAATATCTGAGATGTTCTGCCTGTGTTCTCCTCTAGGACTTTTATGATGTTGCTACTTATATTTAAGTCTTTCCTCCATCATGAATTTATTTTTGTGTATGGTGTAAGTTGGTGGTCAAGTTTCATTTTTTTTTTTTTTTTTTTTGCACATAGTTGTCCAGCTCTCCCAACACCATTTGTTGAAAAGGCTATTTTTACTCCATTTTATGCTTCTGTCCTCTTTGTCAAATATTAATTGACCATAGAGACATGGATTTATTTGGGGGCTCTCTCTACTCTGTTCCATTAATCTATGTGTCTGTTCTTATGCCAGTATCAGACTGTTTTGATTACAGTGGCCTTGTAATACAGTTTGATGCCAGGTATTGTGATTCCTCCTATTTTGCTCTTCTTTCTCAAAATTGCTGAGGCTATTTAGGGTTGTTTATGGTTTCATATAAATTTTTGAAATGTTTGTTCTACATCTATGAAATATTCCATTGGTATTTTAATAGGATTTCATTGAATCTATACATTGCTTTGGGTAGCATGGACATTTCAATGATGTTAATTCTTCCAACCCATGAACACGGTATATGCTTCCATTTGTTTGTGTCTTCCTTAATCTCTTTCTTCAGTGTTGTGTAGTTTTCTGAGTGCAGGTCTTTTACCACCTTGGTTAGGCATCCTAAGTTTTTAACAAAAAGTTTTCTCTACTTCTAATAAGAAGAACGCAAACTTGTCCTTGAAGATAAAAAGGATAGTTTCTCAAAACTCATATTTTTGCCTTTGCATTTTTTCTAACAAATCTGAAACTGACCAATCAGTTTCTGAAAGGATCTCATTATTCAACATTATCCTATAATCACAGAAATTCCCTTCAATCATTGAAATAGCTTAATGATTAGAAATTATTACCATTAATACCATTTGATGGCCTGCCAAAATAAAAGATACAATTTTGGAGTAAGAAAAGAAAATTAGAAGGCTTAATTGCAAAAGGAAGAAAAGAAATATACTGACTGAAAGAATGGACTAAATTCAGATTACAATTATATTTATCTTATCACACAACCACAACAACTTGGTTTAACTGGTATGTACTGGGGAGGGGAAATTCTGGAAAAACATGGAGTGGTCAAAACATCTCACTTAGTAATAGTCCCTTCTTATGTCCTTTCTTTCTCCCCAAAGAGTGTCCCTAAAAACAGTGCACTGACAGCCCATGTCTGTCCGTCTGACCAGGCAAGCACACACACATTTTGCTATCCTGGAAGTCTGTGCTTCTAACAGAACTAATAACACGATCCCATTCCACTTACACTTCTGTTGAACTTGCAAATGAAATTTGCAGGCTAGGATGATCAATTGTATTTCTTGGCTTGATTCAGCCTCAGAGCTTCTCCAAACTGCTGACTGTGTAAGCTTTCTTCAAGCAAGTTCTGCCCTAGTCAGGTTGACAATTTTTTTTTCCATTAAAATGAATATGAACTCAAATACTAGGTGGAGTTGGTTCCTATGATTATTACAAACCACTTATCAACAAGAGTGAAACTATAAAAGAATTAGATCCTGTTGATGCTGTCCTCTTTAACAGTTATAGGACCTAGGGACAAAAACAAATATTTATTATGTGCCTATTCAGTGCCACACACTATGCTAGATATTGAGGATACAAGTTAAATAGAACACAACTGCTCCCCTAAGGGACACTCTTATTCAACAAATCAATGTGCAAAGCACTATTCCATATATTAGGAATATAGAAGTGAACATTGTATGCCCCTTTGAAGCTTATAGTCCAGTGGGCATAGATAGGCAATAAGAAAATCATATAGTATTTTAAGTGGTAAGAAAATTCTGTGATTTAAAATTTAAAATTAAGCTACTAAATGCAGAGGAAATGCCAGTGGTGGGAAGGTCTTGATATTTTAAATACAGTGGTCAGGGAAGGTATCACCAGGTAGGTCATATTTGAACAAAAATCTAAAGGTGAGAGATAAGCCAAAGGAGCTATCTGGAAAAAATGTAATCAGACAGAAGAAGTGAGTGAAAAACTTGGGGTTAGAGTATGCCTGGCATTAGAGGACCAGCAAGGAGACCAGTTTAGTAAAGAGGAAGAAAGTAGTTGGAATAAGGTCATAATAGGGGGCCAGATCACTGTGGGCCTTCCTAGGCATTGTAAAGATTTTGGCCTCAACTCAGAATGCACTGCTGAGCTATTGGAAGGTTCTGAGCAGAGAAATAGACAGGTAGCCTAGAGAATCACATTTGGGAACAGGATAGGAGTAAGGCCAGGAACTACCTGACCATCAGAACAATATCCCAGAAATGCATGAGCTTCAACTATTGCTTTTGAATTTGCACCACTCTGCTCAAGATTCATATAACCAGGAGAGTTAAGCTTTCCAAGTTTGAGTCACATGATCATCCTTAGCCAACAACCAGCAGTAGAGATCTTCTTTAGTCGGAATCCAAGGTAGTTTGATTTACCACCACCACTGCCGCCTAGACCCACAAGACTACATTAGATAGGACAGAGATAACACCACAAAGGAAAATCAGGATGCTATTAGGAAAAATGAATGAATGCCAGGAAGCCTAGTCTAAGAAGCAATTTATGTCTAGTGGATAAATGCAGAATTATAAACAAAAAAAAGATATATCAACCCATACTTTTCAGCAAAGAGGTATCAGTGTATTTGATCATCCTTTTATCTCTAGATATAAATATACTAATATTGGTACTCACCAGGCTACAGTGAAGACTAGTTTATTTTGCTGTCAAATGGTCATACTTACAAAGATTTTTCTTAAAAGGTCCTAAGTATCTAAATAAACCATTTTTTGAAAAATATTTAATGTTCCTTTTAGCCTATATAATATAGAACACATATATATCTTGCTCTCAGAAGTATCAAAGGAAGTATATTTGACTCAGTATATTTGAATTTGAATTGAGTAACCTTGTAAATTTCTGACCACAAAGAGCCACATAGAAGTTCAAACACATCATCTTAAGTCATCCTTTTCACTCTCTCTAGATACTTCCTATCTAGATTGTTCCTGATAGTAACAGGAAATAAACATGGGTAAGCATGATAAAGAGTCACTCATTCTCTTATCATGCTTTCCCATGTCTATTTTCTGTTAAAAAAAAAAGGGGGGGGGATACTATCTAGAAAGAGTGAAAAGAATGATTTAAGATGACCTACCTGTACCTTTATTCTGAGCATGTGAACCCTATAGATAGTATCTCCAGGAGACAAGCTGGTGATATAAGCTTTCAGCGCTTCCAAAGGGGCAGCTGTTGCTCCAGCCCAGGCACTCTGCCACATCAGCATGCAGATCCTGAGACACCAGATCCTCCAATTTTTCTAAATAAGCCGAGATTCCAAATTTTTATGTGAAACCTCAAGATTTTAAATACCAGACAGTTTGGTTTGGGGTTTTTTGTTTATTGTTTTTGTTTTGTTATGGCTTTGAACACTATGCTAAAAACATTAGTTTATAGTGGTGTTCGGATTTTTTTTTTAACACTGTATAGGTCAAGTAAAACACCTAAATGTGACTGCTCTTCTGCATTCCTGATACCTTCAAGGTTTGATGAGACCACAACAGAGAAGACCATCTGTGTTGATTTATTATTTCTGTTTCCAATAATAACATTACAATCCTCTTTCCCTCTGGCAGTGAGGTGACGTCTATGACAGAGACACGTGATTCCCTGAGAATTCCCTTCATACTCCAACTGCAACCAAAATGATTAATGCTCTAGGAACAGTTTCAAAATGACATTTTCCAGTGAAGAAGTGGAAGTGCCCTGGCTTGCTGCTCCCCGTGTAATGCCTAGAACTGAAAAGGGGAAAGTTTTGAGACTGCCATGTTGCCTAAGAAAGTTGCTGAGGGATGCAGAAACTCATCTAAAAGAGGAACTCAAGCAATGAAGCAACTGAATCTAAGAACAAAATATGCCGAAATAGGACCTGGGTTGGGGGGAGGGAAGGGAAGCCACAAGGGAGAGGAGGCCCTTGTGAATTCCTCAGTCCCAACTTTCTTCCCCCCACCCATCTCCAGAGTTCTTTTAGTTGTATGCATTGGCTTCTTCAAGTCAACAGAGCACTCTTGAAAGGCACAATAGATGAGAAATATACATGTATGAATTTCCAGAAGAAATTACTTGAGAAGAAATTTTTATGGAATGTGCTCAGAGAATTGGTTACTCAGTGGAAATTTATGTAAATATTTTTAAAGGTATTTATAAGTGACCTAATCCAGACAACTAGGCTTCCTTTTGCATTTTTTCCCTCAGAACAGAGAAAGCTTTATTCATAAGCTCCACGTGAAAGAAGCATATTTTTCCATCCTATGTCTAAGGGTCTGTAGAACCATTTCCTTTTTACAATGCAAACTTGGCACATGACTTACCCACTTACTCAGGTGAAGGACAAACCACAATCTCGAGAGGGAACAATAGGGCACTGCCCTGAGAAAGTGCTTTTCATCCACTCAAAATATTCACAAACATTAACCAATTAATTGGTGGGTGAAGTCAGCCTTTAAAAAAAATGAGAAAACTGAAGATATTTAAAGGCTTTCCCTACAAAGGGATTCAGTGTCTGAGTCTGAATTAGAACTTGGACCTTCCTAACATTAGCAGTTCAGAGATTCAACTCATGTAAACATTTGAAAGGTCAGCTGTTCATCAAATACTTTTCCAACTACAGCAAATGTATCCTTATTAAGTTTCTTTTGCAAAAGTTCCAAGGTGCTGAACACTCATCCATTGCCACCAATAATTAACAATCCAAAACAGCCTAAAAACAGAGAATTTTTTGTTGGCATTTTGAAACTTCAGACTATCTTAGGAACAGAGTGTGTGGGAGTAGTCATGGGCAAAAGGCAGGCTCGGAAAAAAGACATCAGGCTGAAAATTTTTCCCAAGATTGGTCCTTCTCTGTTGCAAACTGGTTTGCAGCAATAAGAAAAGAATTTGTTCTCTTCAAAAACAAACAAACAAACAAACAAAAAAAAACAGAACAAAAAACAAAAAAAAATACCTTGTGTTTCCTGGAAATGGGCAGAAAAGTAAAAACTAAGCAAAATAATATCATTTGGCCTAATACTTAGAAGAGCTGACAAAACTTGGACTCTTAAGTAGGCATTTCAGCCTATCCTGTTAACTTTGAATCAAACATATCTGTCTGCCCAAAGTTTAACAACTTCAAAAAATTACTTCAACTCCATATCTACGATGAGATATTTCCCTCTCACTCTTTCTACACACCGCCCAAAAAAATCACAAGTTTAATTTAAACACTATTTATTGTGGGACTTGAGAATTGAATATCTACCAGCTTTAAAAGGTTACCCTGAGTCGTACATCCACACGCTCTCTTATTCTGGTTTCTGTACGGCCATGTATGGCCACCAGGTAAAAACCTGACATGGTTGCATGATGAGCTATGTGGCACATCAGCAAGAAGAGAGGACTCTAGTGAAAGGAGAATTTAAATCTCCAATCAGACTCAAAAATAAATGATGGTAGGCCTAAATGTAAAAAAACTATTGAACTTCTAGAAGAACATCTCTGTGACACTGAGTTAAGGAAAGATTTCTTAAGCAAGACACGGAAAGTGCAAAAAAGAAAACAATGGACAAAATGAACTTAATCAAAATTCAAAGTGTTTGCTCTTCAAAAGACACAATTAAGAAAACAAAAATGCAACCCATAGACAGTGAGAAAATATTTTCAAACCTTGTATTTGCCAAGGGGTTATATATACACACACACACACACACACACACACAACTAAGAAAATAACCCAATTTTTTAAGTGAACAAAAGATTTGAACAGTTACAGAAGATATGCAAATGGTCAATTGGCCCAAGAAAGATGTTCAACATCATTAATCATCAAGAAAATAAAAATTAAAACCGCAATGAGCTACCATTAACACCTAGTAGAATAGCTAAAGTTAATACGAGTGTCATGAAGGATAGAAGCAACCAAAATTCTAGGACATTGCTGGGGAAATACAAAAGAATACAGCCACTTTGGAAAACAGTGTGGCATATTTTATAAAGTTCAACATAGATTTACCATATGACCCAGCAAACCCCTTTCTGGGTATTTGCCCAAAAGAAATGAAAGCATATTCCACACAAAGATATATATGAATGTTCATAGCAGTATCATTCACAATAATCAAAAACTGGAAACAATCCAAATACCCATCAACTACCTAATGGATAAATAAATCATGGTATATCTATAATATAAAAGACTACTTATCAATAAGAATGAAAAACTACTGATAAAAACAATAACACAGATAAATTTCAAAAGCTTTATGCTCAGCAAAACAATCCCAGCACAAAAAGCTACCATGTAGTATGATTCCATTTATCCAACATTCTGGAAAAGGCAAAATTACAGTGACAGAAAGCAGATTAATGGTTGTCTAGGGCCAGGAGTGGAAGGAGAGAGTTGAGCCTCAAAGGGATTTCCTGGCTTGATGGAATTTTTCTCTGATTGTGGTGGTTAGGCAGCTATACATGGTTACCCAAATTTATGAAACTGTACACTTAAGTGAGCAAGTTTATTATATGTAAATCGTACCTTAAAAAAGCTAAAAAAAAAAAAAAAGAAATCTCTGGGTCACAGAGTCTTCATTTCTCCCTGCTATACCACACAATCTTGCTCTTTTAAATAATCTGAACATTTATTATTACAATTTCATAACAGACTTGAGGTTTCCTTTCAGAAGGAAACCACAGAACATTTTATATCTGTGATTTGCTTTCATGTTGTTTCACCTGAATAAGATACATCACAAACTGATCTGATTTGCTCCTTTGTCATCTTCAGAGCCCCACTTCCTGCAGAAGACCTCCCCTGGAGCCAACATCTGCACAAGGTAATGCAATTCAACAAGAACGTATTGAGGGGCTGCTAAGTTTTGAATTTAGGGACCAGACTGCCTGGCTTCTGATTACAGGTCTACCTCCTGGCAGTGTGGATTTGGACAAGTTACTTAACCTCGTTTCATTTCAGTTTCCCATCCATAAAATGGAGATAAGAGTAGTACCCACTTCATAGGTGTGTTCAGAGGATAAACGAGCTAACATACTGAGTGCTTAGAACAGTGCATAGCATGTAAACAAGCACCTTGACTTTACTGGTATTATATGCTATGTGCTAAACTATAAAAAGGGATAAGACAGGGCTTATTTTTGTTGTGTTGTTGATTTGTTTGTTTTAATGAGCTCACAGATCGGTAGAGAAACAGAGAACAAACTAGTAACACATGCACAAAGGGCACAAACAGGGACGAAATGTTTAAGTCCTAGAAGACTGCAGATGCATGAACAATTCACGGTGGCAGTAAGGGCAGCTCATTAAGGAATGCTATAAAAGAGCAACTAATCTTGGAAGGAAAAGGGAGGTCCTCCAGACCACCTCCCCCCACTGCAAAAAAACCCCAAAAACAAAAACAAAACAAAACAAAAAAAAACAGTACAAACAGCGGTTGTGATCCTGTACAGAATGTCTGCTAAATGCTACGCATCGTGCTGTATATTTTAGACACACCACTTCTCGCGTAATTATTATAGTAACCCTATAAAATATGCACTACAGTCCACCCATTTTACACATGAGGAAACTAAATGTCAGAGATTGTGAATGACTTGCCTAAAGTCACCAAACCAGCACATGCCTTAAGCTAGAATCCAAACACAGCCTTCTAGACTCTAACACCTGCACAGAGAAAACAGCCCAGCAAAGACTGAGATGTTGAAGTGCACAGTGAGTTTTAGGGAAGAGCAAAGAGCTCAGTGCAACTAGGACACAGATGAAGCGAGGAAGATGACTGCTTGGTGTCCTGCAACTGGTTATCATGTCTCATACAGGGAACTCCATCACACTGCTCCCAGAAAGGAAGCTTTTTATGGCTGCTTTAATAGATTTTATTTTGTAAGCATATTCTGCTTTCACCAGATCTTGTAATCTTAACATGTGAAACCCCTAGGAAATTTGTTAGAAATACAGATTTTCTGGGTACCACACAAGCCTATGGAGTCAGAACCTCTTTAATTTGGGCCCTGAACTTGCCTTTAAAAAAAAAAAAAATGATTTTATTTATTTATTTATTTATTTTTAGAGGGAGGGAGAAAGAGAGGGAAACACTGACCTGTTGCCTCTCAAACATGTCCCAACTGGTGACCAAACCCACAACCCAGGTATGTGCTCTGGCCAGGGATCAAACTGGTGACCTTTTGTTTTGTGGGACAATGCCCAACCAACTGAGACACACCAGTCAAGTGGAACTTGCCTTTTCAACAACTTCCCCAAGTATTTCTCACACACGCAAAAATTTGAGAGCACTGGCAATTACAGATGTACTCAGAACTGAACTCTGAAACTTCAGCGTGCATAACAATCACCTGGAAATCCTTTTAACAATGAGACTGATTCCGCTGGCTGAGGGGAGGAGGGGAGCCGAGATTCTGCCTGATGTTGTAGAGGTCACAGGTCCACAGCGCATGGTCGCAGTCGCAGGACTGCAGGGTATCCCACCCAGATCGCTCCTCCCTCTCTGCCATGCTTCACGCTCTTGCATTCATCTCCAGCCTACTTCTCCTTGCTCAGGCTTACTTCACTTTGAAACAACCATCTGTTTATTTACCATCTAAAAATGTACCTTTGCCAAGAAGTGATGGTCAATTTTTTACTTTCATATGCTCAGCATTGAAAAATAGTACTTTTACAAAAATATTTCTTGGATGTCTGGAATTGTTTATTGAAATTCCGGGAAGGCCTAAGAAGTCTGGCTAGCATATATAAAATAGACTGATGATGAAAAAAGGTGTAAAAACTTGACCTTATCTTGTTGTATAATGTGTCCAGTCAGTCATGGGGTTCTATTCTACATTTTCTTCAATACATTGTTTTAAATAACACAATGAAGCCAACAAGGCTACTGTCTCTTGAGTCATCGGGATTGACTAATGAGAAATCTTAGTCAGAATGAATCACCTTATTTAGACCTTAAGGAACCTGAGCTCTCTGGTCTCCTGTGCAGACATGCTCTGGAAGCCTCTCCTTGCTGGCACTCTTGCAGGGAAGCTGCTGAGTGAAGCTGTCTGCCAACGCTGCAGCTCCCTGGCACCAGGCAATGGCAAAGTCCACTCCAGCTAAAAGGTGTCTTTTGCACTCTGGGTGAGAATGGCTGCTTTAGAAAATGGCTTTTTCAATTGCTAATACTATTTTTCTATGTGCTATCATATCTTCAAAGCACTAATCCTTAATTCTTATGAAGATCTTTTGCAAGGCCCTACTTGTATTTCACAGTGGCTCTCTTAAGCCTTTCCTAATGTGTGTCCATTAACTTGAATTCATTCTTGGCTTTGCAATTCAGATGGTTACTTTATCTCTGCAGTTAAAACTCTTCTCTTTGTTGTTCCCACTTAATTCGGATTAATTAAATAGACACTATCATAACAGGGCTACATTACCCACTGTCTTTAAAATGGGAAGGTCTACACGCTGAGGATTTGCTGGAGACAATAGTTTTATTTGACTTGCATTTTAAGTGATGGAAAAATATATTTTGTCTGACAGCCCACATCTTTGCCCTGAAGTCTTGGTTGTAAGACTGCGAAGAAACTACCGATCAAATTACTAACACTGTTGTTAAGAAACATACTGTAGATGGAAAAACAAATCTGTACTTTGAAAACTAAAATTAAGATTATCTTTGGTATTTAATAAGCCCTGCCAGGCTATCAACCATCTATGGCTCATGGGAAAAATCAAGAAAGATTCTAGGCAAATTGGGAAATAAATATAGTTCAATTTTGAGGTCTTCCTACCTCTCTTTTTTGCTTCCCTCCTTACCCCCATCCCATTTTCTCATTTATTTAATTATAAATAACTTTTCTCAAACACCAACTATGAGTCACATACTGTTAGGCTCTAGAGATGTAACTTTAAGTGAGTCAAATGTAGATATCACCCAGTGGAGGATATAGGAGTAAGCAATGACAATACATTGGATAATATGCCCCATTTGTCATGTAAAGGGTGTGCCAACTGCCCTGGCCAGTTAGCTCAGTTGGTTATAGCATCATCCCAAAATGCCAAGGTTGCAAGTTCGATTCCTAGTCAGGGCCCATACAAGAATCAATCAATTAATGTATAAATAAGTACAACAACAAATTGATTTGTCTCTCTCAATCTCTGTCTCTCTCTCTCCACCCCCTATCCTCTGTCTCTAAAATCAATAAAAAAAAATCAAAGTGTTTGCCCACCAATCCCTGTCATGATTTAATGTTTACTGTCACTCAGTATGATTGAATTTGCAAGGCTGGTTAATTCTGCCTAGGTGGGTTGGCTATGCCTGCAATTTGTGTTGTTGCCGCAAGGGCATAGAATAAAGCCCGGGATTTCCATCATGCGTTCCAGCTGGCTTTCACCAGGCAATCTCTCAGAATAGTTAGCATAAAATTGAGCCACTTTTTCCTTTTATATAAAAGAAGCAGTTACTAAACTAACAATATGGATAAAAAAACTACTTTTCACATTGCTGCTTGTAAGCAATGTAAAATACAGTTTTAAAACTACATAAAATAAAATGTAAAGAAATGCAAACCCATACAAGTAAGTTGTTGCTTTCCATCACAGTGTTCTTTGACTTCTGTCACTACTTGTCTAATTTAATGCAGTGCTTCTGAGGCCCAAACAAAATATCTCCCTGTCTTGATTTTCAGAATTGGGAAACATTTGCGCTGTATGTAGTCATCAGATTGTGCTTTGGAGCTCCTGAGTGAAAGCTTACTTCTTCAACCCACTCCCTTGAATGAGATGTGGAATTAGACATGGGATCAAGTTTTTAAACATCTCCTTCTTATTTACTAAGCAGACCCCATGTCCCCCTCCTATAATATCCCTGAACCAGAATTTCACCAGCCTTCCCACCTGAAGAACCCTCCTTCACAATCCTGGCCAGATTCTTTGTGCCTTGACTAGAGTAAAAAGAACAGAAGACTGACATATGAATGCAAGGAAATTACCCAGAGATAATCTCTTTGAGTCAGAAAAATACATGACATCTGACAAGTCCTCCAGCTAATTCACTCTGAGATTTTTTCTGAACAGTGTACGTGTTTGAGGGGTGTCTTATACATAATGGTGTAAGATTACTCTATGGTTGGTGTATTCAAATTTTGCTTTACCAGAGGATTATCTTTCTTGATTGATTGTTACGGACATTTCTACTTCTCAAAGGGATTTGAGACAACTTGCACAAAAGCCACACGTACAATAAAACTCTAAGGTCACAAAAAACAAGGGTAAAAAGAGAAACAGAGAAAACCTGGTAATGAAACTTCCCAGAGCCAGCCCAATCTTTGCCCCATTGTATTAATACCTGGAGGAAATCTGGCCTGAGGGACCACCCACAACACAGGGCAGTACTCCCTCAGTGCTGTGTGTGTCCCCCTCAGCCTCCAACACTCTGGGAGTTCTCTGAGAACTGGAGACAGTCTTAGCCGACTTCTGTATGCACAGCGACTCGGCAGATGCTGGCTACTGGCTGGATTTTCAGTAACAGTTGCTGAGTTCATTCTGATTTTCTGAATTTCCACTCTATTTCTGTATAAAGGTATGCTTTATTTTTTTCTTTTTAATGTTTTAACATATAACTTAAATACATTAAAATATAAGAACCATTTTAAAACATAGTTTTATATGATTTCCCACAATATTAAGATATTAGTTTACAAAGTTTTAAGGTGTGACTCTTCCCTGACTGATTTGTATTTTAAAGGCCAGGGAAACTGCCGTTCCTGTTCTGCCATTCTGTCACTTTTCCTGCCCTAGAATGTCCTGAAATAACCGGTACACCCAGCAGACAACTTACCACAGAGACATGCAGAGAACAGGAGTTTTGAACCATGATCACTTCTGCCTTCCCACTACTCTTGCCGCCATCACCTTTCCCTCTTCACAGCCAGGGACACTGTCCCGCTACCACTCAGAGAATCATAATAAATGAAGTTCTGACATTTTTACTCCAAAAGACCCCTCACAGAGGGTGACTGATCACCGTCAAACACTATTTGTATATAGTACCACACCCAATTTGCCTTAGAGTTTCAGAATCTTGTCAGCATTTTCTAAAAGATATCAGATTACCAGGATAAAATTTTATACCATTATTATTCAGTGTGGAGGTTTAAAGTAAAGGCAGAAAGATGATTGAGTGATTGCAAACTAAAGCCAATAAAGTTGAAGGAACTCATCAATTCAATCAGGCAGAAAAAGCAAGAACTGAGGAGAACAAATGGTCATTAATGAGGCTGGCGGGGGAAGAGGTCTGAGGGTCCCTAGAACACAGCTGACTTTGAGGAGGCTGGGGGATGAAGAAGGGGGAGAACAAGCAGCTGGGAACTCACGTGTTAAGCAGAGCAATGGACAGTGCCCAAAGGAGGTGGCAAACTCAACCTTATGTAGCAGACAAAATCTGGAATGGAGCAAGCAATGAACAATTTCATGGCTTTGAGTGAGCCAGTGATAATCATAATGAGAACAGCTTACACTTATTAAGCCCTTTCTTTCTACACGTATTGTCTCATTTAATTCTCACAATGCTGTGAGGTAGATACTGAGAAAGATGAAGAAAGTAAGATGACCAAACTAAGGAGTGGTTAGGTCACTTGCCCAAACTCAAGGTGGTCAAGCCAGCTTTCAACCCAGGCTGTTTAAGGCTAGAGGTCCACTGTTGGCCCCACAGGACATACACTCTATGTGCTGTGAGCTCAGTCAGTAGAGAATCCGGAGAGCAGGCCACAGGAGAGAAGAGGTAAGAGCTGGGGAAGTGGCTAAAACTACCTGGAAAGTTAAGCTGGTAAACTGAGTCAGAAGCCAGCATGTTAGGGAAAGGAGAGGCTCCAACAGGGAGCTCACACAGCATTCACTTCTGGCACAGCAGACTCAACCCGTGTGTGGGAAGACACATGCTAGGCCCAGGAGAATAGAGGCTAAGGCCATCCATCAACTGATCTCCTTTCAGTCCTGGGCAGGACTGCGGCAAAGAAGATGCTGATCCTGCAGTGGTTGTGGGAGTGGGGGTGGGGGAGAACAGGGAAAATGAGTTGACCAGAAACTGCTACCTCTCACACAGCCCATCAGGCATATCACAGAAACTAAAGGTGACTTCAGAAGAGCCTGTCCTATACAGAGGGCCAACAAACATTTGAAAAAATGCTCAACGTCACTAATCATCAGAGGGATGCAAAATGATGTGGAATTGTGCACCTGGAACCTATATAATTTTGTGAACCAGCATCACCCCAATACAGTCAATAAAAAGGAAAAAATGCAAATTAAAACCACATCAAAATGTCACCTCCCACCTGCCAGAATGGCTATCGTCAATAAATCAACAAACAAGTGTTGAAAACGATATATGCATCCTTATGTCCACTGCAGAATTATTTACAATGGCCAAGATATGAAAGTAACCAAAGTGCACATCAACAGACAAGTGGAAAAAAGTTGTGGTACATATATACAATGAAATATTACCAGGCCATAAAAAACTGAAATCTTGTCATTTGCCAGCAGTAAATGCATGGTCCCAGAGGATATTATGCTAAGTGAAATATGTCAGCCAGAATAAAACAAATACCACATGATTTCACTTATATGTGGAATCTAAAGCACAAAATAAATGAACAAACAACAAAGAAACTACAAGAAGACTCGTAGATATAGAGAGCTGACTAGTGGTTGCCAGAGGGGAGGAAGTGTTGGAGGACTGGGTGAAAAAAGGTAAAGGAATTGCCCTGGCTGATATGGCTCAGTGAACTGAGTGCCACCTGCAAACCAAAAGGTCACTGGTTCAATTGCCAGCCAGGGTACATGCCTGGGTTGCGGGCCAGCTCCCCAGCTGGGCAGGGTGGGAGGTGTGAGGTGCAATATCAGTTGCTGACACCATCTCTTGCACACTGATGGTTCTCTTCCTCTCTTTCTCCCTCCCTTCCCTTCACTCTAAAAATAATTAAAATCTTTTTTAAAAGTGAAGGAATTAAGAAATACAAATTGGTAGTTACAAAACAGTCACAGGGATGTAAAGTACAGCAAAGGGAATGTAGTCAATAATAGTATAATAACTATGTATGGTGCCAGGTGGGTACTAGAAATATTGGGGCGTCACTTTGTAAAGTATATGATCATCACACCACTGTGCTGTATACCTGAAACTAATACAAAATTATATTGAAAGTAAACTGTAATTGAAAAAAAAATATTTAAAGGAGAAGAAAAGCTTTTCTTACCTTGAAATCCCAATAAAGACTTGGGTGTCACCCATGAACTTTGTAGCAGATACAGCTAATTCAAAAAGGGCTGGTAATAAAATTAATTCCAACGCCCTCTAAAATGTTACATTTTTAGACAGGTGAGCAAAGTGTTAAAGCTCAAAGAGCTTCTCCATTCACTCAGAATAAATCATCTTGTTGCCAGCTCTGATGGTGGCCAATGACGCTGCCCTGCTCAGAGCACTAGTGTGGGTCTCTCACCTCATTTCATCTGATCAGGTGCTTAAGGGATCTGATGAACCCAGCCAGGAACAGCCCTTTACTCAGACGGTCCAGGCCATCTGGATCCAGACACTTCTGCTGCGGATGGTAATGAAGCAGCAGGGCTGTCCAACCTGTGGCCCACGGGCCGCATGCAGCCCAGGATGGCTGTGATTGCAGCCCAACACAAAATTGTAAGTGTACTTAAACCATTATGAGATTTTTGTCTGTGGTTATGTGTCTCAATATATTCAATGTGTGGCCCAAGACAACTCTTCTTCCAGTGTGGCCCAGAAACGCCAAAATGTTGGACAGACCTCATAGGGTCTTAAGCCAGGGCCTTCAAACAAGAGGATTCAAGAATGAGGAGGTCAACTGTGGATAAACAGGAAACAGATTACTAAGTGGTTAAATGAAATGGAAGCACGCTGCTGTATTGCACAGAGGTAAATGTGACTAGTGAGAGAGAATGCCTGTCCTAAAGTTGTGACAGTTGTCAGCGGGAATGATCAGGCCAGTGGCTTGGCTCTGACACCATCACCTTCTTTTGTCCTGCTCTGGTTGGAGGCTCGTTATAAGCGCTGGAAGTGTTTTTTCTAAATAAGAATAAGAATAGTTTATTTTAACCAAGTGCTTAGAACTGTTGCATTTTGTCCTAAATTGTTTATAAGCAATTTCATTTAATGAGCAATTTTAGGTCCCTAGGAGGACTTGAGCAGCAAAGAGGTCTCTGATGATCTATTCTAACAATCCAAAGTTTCTTACCTTCCAGCATATATGGAGGTTACTTACACAGTAAATGTCAAGACACTATTTCCAATTCCTTAGGGCCCCTTCAGAGGAAGTTTGCTTGATACACCCTTGGAAGTTTGAGATTAAGCAAATGATACATTTACTGATAATGAGGTTAGCTCTTTCATTGTGACCTAGGGGTCACATAATCCAATCTGGTGTCTTCTTCCACATGAATAGATGATGTTTACACAATCAACTCAACTGGCTGTGTATTGGGCCAAAACAAACAGGAAGATGGCTACAGAGTCGGTCAACCTTGTCATCATCTGCTTTTTTCTGCGATTTAAACACAGTCTAAATTGCTAAACACTAGAATTAATAATAAAAGGAAGTTAGATGACTTTCTTAAGGGGTTTAATAAATGTGATGCCTTTTTCTGAGCTATTTTTAATGGGTCCATGTCAGGAACATAGGAACAAGATAGAACAAGTTAGCCTTTCGGGGCCTCTCAAGTCAGAGAATGCAATGATTCTACCACACGCAGAAGAGATGCCGGACAACTTTTCTTTGGTGCCCAGCATATGGTATCAGAATATTTTTAAAAAAGGAGAAAAGTTGATGATTTGTCACAGATTCAAGCAGAAAACATAGAACTCTATTTTAGAGTGACAAGAGACCAAAAAACCAGCTGATCAAGGAAGATTAATTGGAGGGCAGATGGGGGTAATGAGTAAAATCAGAGCAAACAACACGAAGTGTGTTTGCAAACCAATATTTTCTTCAGCCGCGTGGCAACATTTTTCTCAAAATGCTGCCCTTATAAATATGGTTGACACAAGATACACCCTAAACTCAGACACTTAACCCTTCCCTGGTGCAACCCCCTTGGCTTTGAGCCAAAGTCTCAAAGAACAGGTAGAAGTTACCATTCCAGGCAGCTAAATCTAGTAAAAGAAATAGAACACCCAGTTCTTCCAAGTCAAGCAGGATCTTGTAAGAAGCAAAACAAGAATTCAGATTTACTGCATAATTTCAATAGCTATAAGGATGTCTTCTGTAGCATGATTAGTTTACAGGAGCTAATAGTCAATGGAAAGAAATTCACAATCCTTTGAAATGATTATTGTAATAAACAAGCCCAAACAACGTCCATAACTGAAACATGAAACATGTAAACAAGTTGGCAGATTCGCTGAGCCTGACTTCTTGCCCATGCTCTGCACAGCAGAGGGAGGAAAATTCAGGACTGAAGTCAGAGGGTCAGTTTAACACCCAACTCATTTTACCTCTCCCAGCCTTTGTCATGTCATCTATAGAATGAGACTGAGAATGACATCTACCTCAGGAGATTACTGTGAGGATTAAATAATAATAATAGCAACAATAATAAACAACAATGTATTTTTACTACATATATGTTTGCTGACATTAGAAATCTTGCAGCACAGTCTTCTTTAGTGTATCATCTTTTCGGCCTCTCTCAGCATGAAGGAGATGTGGCAGTGATACAATAGGATATCCCATGGACCAGAAAAAAGTTTCGCTCTTTGTTAAAAGATCTGTAGGCCTCTACATCCTACACTGTTAAATTTCATCAGTCTCCAAGTAAGCCGTACCAAGGTCTCCCCACTGGCTCCCTTAGTTATGGATTCGAATTAAGCCCTTTCTAATGTTTCTTCTCCCAATAAAACAACCTTTGGGGACTCACTGGGCATAGAGGGTGGATCAGTGTGATAACATTATTAGTCAGAGAACAAACATTCCAGGTAAAAAAATTTGTTTTCTCCCATAGGTTAAATACATTCTCATCTGCAGAGACTAATGGACTCCAGGATCTTTCTCTGTATATTTAACAATGAGATAACAAAGTGACAAGGTCAATAATTATCAGAAGGCAGGTGCACTGAACCAAGCAACTTTTTTTGCAAATATTGTTTTTC
Source organism: Anoura caudifer (assembly GCA_004027475.1). Taxonomy (NCBI): domain Eukaryota; kingdom Metazoa; phylum Chordata; class Mammalia; order Chiroptera; family Phyllostomidae; genus Anoura; species Anoura caudifer. Next base: position 91,874 of record PVKU01002466.1, read on the forward strand.
CTTAACGGAAATAAGGCACACCTTTAATACAACAGCTCTGTAACTTGAAACAAGAAAAGAGATGTGGGGAAAGAAAGACTGCCAACCTGGAATGGATTCTATTAGAGCAATCAACTCAAACTCTAATCTTGGCAGGAAATGAAGTTCAAGGACACAGAGAAACTTCTTGGAGCTTCATCAGCCAGGTTAAAATCCTTGGATTCAACTTTAAACAATTTCTTCTCTCAATCTACCAAATCTAAATAGTTACCCCAATGATTATTCCTTTGGAATACCTCTTTCTTTTCCGTCTCTACTTGCCTCTGCCATCTTACTATCTCTTGCCTAGATGCCCAACTGCTTCCTAACTAATCATCCAGACTCTCCAAACCCAACTGCCCAAGTAACAGTCTCCAACAGGTCTCTAGAGAGTCATGATTTAGCTTAAAACGCATGGTGAGCTTCCTATGGTCTAGAAGTCTGACCTCTTCTACCTGACTTTCAAAACCTTTCATAATCTGACTCTACCCTACCAACCCGGCCTCATTTTCTAGCCAGACTGGTTCCCTCACCAGTCTCCTATGGACACGCAAGGCACACACACCACACAGCTCCACTGCCTCACCCACTATTTCACACACGCTGCTTGCTCTTGTGTCGAAGCCCTGCTTCTCCAACCGCATATTCAAACCATACCCATTCTTCAGGGCCTATATTTAATGCAACCTCCTCCATGAGGCCTTCTCTCACTCCTACACACCTTAACAAAAACTTTCTCTGTACCATGTACTCTATCTCTTCACAAAACATCTGTATACTGTTCACCACTCATTTCACTTGCACTAGACTCGTCTCCACAACCAGATAATGAATAGGTCACAGAATGCTGGTCCTCGTGCCAGGCATGATCCCAACACCTTTCATTTGATTCTCCATTTCTTTTTTACACATATTTTAATAATTTTTTGATTTAATAATTTTATTAAAATAGCTATTTTAATCATTTAATTAGCACCATTGTCACTGCCTATGGAATTTCCTCAATAAAATCAATCTTCTGCCATCAATCCTCATATTATTTAAATGGAGAATAACAATATTAGAATATATGTCAAAAAACTTCTAAGTCATGAGGGTAGAAGGAAAGGCATTGGGTGAGGTAGGAAAACCACTGAACGATGATTTAAGAGATCTGGCCACCATTTAACTAACTAGCTCTTTGATTCTGGTTTTAAGTCATGAAGTTTCTCTGCAAAATGAAGGGATTGGACTGGGTGGCTTCTATAATCTCTTCCAGCTCTTTCTTACTATGACTATAAAGCTGCCAACAAGGTATCAGAGCCTAGTCTGATCATGTCTGAAAAACAGAAATGAAGAGGTTTGTCTCCAGGAAATAGAAAAGCTCCAGTGTGTTACCTCTATAATCATAATATTAATATTTGGGAAGAAGCCGATATTAAATTATTCCCACTTATTAGGTAGTATGTTATAGTAGTCTTCTAGGTCAAATACAAAAGAGGTGGCTGGTTAGTTTTCACTTTTTGAAAGCCATCATTATATTTTCAACCAGCTCAGAGGGGCCTATCTTGAATTAAAATGTCATAAAACTATATTATGAAGCTATATAAAAATTTAAAAGAGGCCCAACTCAAGTTTGGAGGGAAAAGTCCAGAGATATATATTGAATGTCACAGTGTAAACCTAGGACAATTTTAGATATAAAATTCTGAAAAGCAAGGATTCTACTCTCTAGCCAAATATATATTTTAAGTAACAAGAAATACTAACAAAATATGCCATAAATCTCTGAGATTTTTTCTTTTCTATTGGTCTTAAGAATAAGAGAGTTTCTTAAGACCAAAAAAAAAGAGAGAAAAGAAATTAACACAAGGAACAGTGAAAGGTAATTTATAAAGCAATACATAGAAGCAGGAGAGTTTTCTAAGGGTAGAGAAGCAGTCAAAAGGGAAACTGATGTTAAAAGGGGGTCTTTCAAGGATGCCAGTCAAATAGGAATGGTAAATGTGTCACAAAATCAGTCACACAGCAATTCTGCTTTGGGGATCTCATTGATTCGCCATTCATTTATTCATCCAATGCATAGGTGATGTGCTGGGCACTTGGGATATAACAAAGGAAAAGACACAGCGTCTATTGTGTAAGAACTCACTATCAAGTGAAGAGACAGCCAGGGCCCAAGTGAGCATTGCCCCTGTTGCAGGCTCACTGTGCGCTGGGCACCATGCCGAGCACATGCCCCATGAAGCAGGCACAATGCCTTTATACTCTCCCTATCAGGAATGAAGAAACTAAGACTTTGAGAGATTCTGTAATTTGTCCAAGTGCTATGGTCTGAATGTTTGTGTCCCCTAAAATTTCATGCGTTGAAATCCTACCCCGCAATGTAGTGGTATTGGGAAGTGTGATCTATTATTAGGTCATGAGGATGGAGCATGAGGGATTAGTGCCCTTATAAAAGAGATTGCAGAGAAATCCCTCAACTCTTCCTCTACCATGTAAGGCTACAAGCAAGAAGGCACAGTTTATGAGGAAGTGGGCCCTTACTGAGCACCAAATCTGCCAGAGACTTGATCTTGGACTTCTCAGCCTTCAGAACCATGAGAGACAAATTTCTGATGTTTATAAGCCACTCGGTTTATGGTATTCTGTTACAACAGCCTGAGCAAACTAAGACACCAGTGCTACCCAGCTAGAAAGGAGCCAGGCTGGCTTTTATACCCAGGTTTGTCTGTCACCCTCTAGTGCATTACAAACTATGCTACAATCCTGTACTACAGACCTATGTAGACAGAGCAATGTGAAGAGAAATGGGAACAGATACAAAGTGTTCATCCCCAAGAGATATATACCTGTTAATCTGTACAAGGAACAAAACCCAAAAGCTAGGAAAAATGGATGGGTATCTAGCCTGTTGCCAGAGCTCAAAAGAACTCAGTCATCCTCTGTGGGTTCAAGGCCATGACCTTGGGCTTCAGCAGCATCTGAAGTTGATGTGTGTAAAACTAGCCAGGATGTGGTATACTGCAACTTGACCAGGGCCACAGGGGAACCAAAGCGAAACACTTCAGTTGCTTCAGATTCTCTGCTGATCTCCAAAAAGAAACACATGCACATGCACACGTGTGCACACAGGCACACACTCCATGGCCACAGCAGTCCCCCCACAGAGTTGTTTATTCAAAAAGTGCCCTCTTCTTCCCATCAAACAGAAACAATTTTTATTCATGTTTGAAAACTAAAACTGAAGAGGATTAAAAACAAAACTCTTCCTGAAAGTAGAGGCCCCAGGAGACTGGGGTAAAAAGAATCTGGGTAGCTTGGTGGCTGTTTGGTCCTCCTAGGCTGAGCAGCTGCCACACTAAGAGGACCCCAGAGGGGCTTAAGGCTCATAGCCAAAAAGAACCATAGAGCCTCAGGGGCCCTGGGGAGGAGGCTGCAAGCTCAGCAAGATATGGCCCCAACTGCCCTAATGCCAGCCTGAGGCCTTCATTGGAGACCTGTTTTAAATCATAACACACTGGTGAGGAGGTTTTCTTTATTTGCTTTATGGTGTCTTTTTTTCAGGGTTTAAGGGGAAAATTTGTCTTCAAATAAGGGCAAAAAAAATTTGGCTGCAGTGAGGTGCTAGAAACACCTGTCCCACCAGCATTACCCTTAGAAGTCTCGAAAGGGGGAGGGACCTTTTATCACGTCCCCATTAAGGATTGTGTCCTAGGCATTATGGGAAGATCTCATTTTATTTTAGCATCACAGTAAGTTTTATGATATTATTAATCTCTTACAGGAGAAAAAAAAGGTGAGGCTTTGGACAACACTAAATAATTTGCTGAGTATCACACGGCTAGTCAGCAGGAGCCAGAACTAGTCTATCTGACCCAAAGGCCCAGAAAGAAAATCCTTTTTGTGGAAAGCAAACAATAAGAAAAAATCCTAAAGAGAAGATGAAAAATTAACATCTGTATGTATCGTTGGTTCAATTACCTACTTATCTGAAAAGGAATTATAACCACAAGGAACACATTTTAAGCTTTATAAAAGGGCATACAATGAAAAGTAAGATTCCTTCCACCCCTCTCTCTCAGCTCTCTAGTTCTCTTTATCAGGGGCAATCGCTGATGTCAACATAGGCTACACACACACACACACACACGTGTACATACAGCCCCCCCTTTTTACATAAACAGCAGCAGTGCTTGTCCTCTCTTAGATACCTGGTATATGTTAGCAATTTTCCATGTTGGTACATAGAGACCTGCCTCATGCTTTTAACAACTGCAAAACTCTATTGTATGGATGTAGAGTAATTTATTTAACTAGTCCACCCTTAAATGGTCATTTATACTGTTTCCAATCTTTTTCTATTGTAAACAATGCTATATAAATATCCTTACACATTTTTTCTTGAACACATGTTAGTATACTTATGAAATACATGCTTAGAACTGACATTCTTTGGTCGAATATATGTGCATTTTAATTTTGATAGATAGAAACAAATTGCCTCCAAAAAGTATGCATGTATTTACAATCCTTAAAATATATATTCATGCTTGCTTCCCTCACAGTCCCCCAAGCAGTGTTTCATTCTGTGTTGAGAAGAAAACCACCATATGCTCACCTGCTCCTGTAAAAGTCACATACTTCTGCAGAAAAAATAGGGGAAACCTATACATTCAGGCCTGGGTATTGGATTCCTAGCGTAAAAGAAGATTTTTAGAGCTCCTTGCGCTGCAGACGATCCTGATTAAAAGCATCTGGTCCTCAATTAGATGATGTTGGCAAAGTAGAAAAATGGAATAAATCCCTGAAAACAAGCAGTTGGCTGTGACTAATCAGCTCAATCCACCAGGGTACTGTCGGAGCCACAAGAGCCACCCCTGGGTATCCCAGTAACCCAACCAGCTTGCTGCACAACAAGGCTGGGGCTGGCTGTGAGCCAGCGAGGCGGATGCCTGCCACCAGCAGGGGCATTCAAAATCCCCTGTCTGCCCCTGCTTGTTGCGGGGAAAGGGCGTGGGGGAGGGGTGGGAACATAAGACTAAGGAGAGACTGCCAAGTATTGAACACTGTTTCCTAATTATACTGAAACAAGTGGAGAAGAGATATGGTAGAAAATAACCCCCGTAGTTATATTTTTCAATATCAAAATTTTCTAGAGTGAATAAACCCCTAATGGATTTCCAACGCTAATATCTGCATCCTGTGGTGCAGTCTAATCAAAACTGTAGGATCTAGGCAGGAAACCTGGGCTTCAAAGGCTGAGAGGAGGTGAGGCACACACTCGCTTTTCTTAGTTTTGCTTACTTGAATCTACTAAAAGTCTGGGTTTGACATCCTTTCAAGGTGCATCACAAAGTGTTCCTCTTGTGCTTGACACTCACCTTAATGAGGTATTGATTGTAAGTACCTGGGGGGAAAGCCTGCTGGTACCATGACCCAGAGAGGACAGAGGAAGGGTGTTGGCTTAGTGGGCACTAACGATGAATTGATGTGAAAGGAATTTTGTCTCTAGAGGGGGTGATGGGGGCCCAGTAGTGGCCACATTAATGACCATCTGTAGCTTGGCTTCACTTCTGAGCTTGTGCACAAACAACATGACTAGAACAAGTAAATATGCATTGCTAACACCTCCTGTCAAAGATTTTTCAACCAGGTGGTTGCCCTATACAGCTGAATATTTTAACCATTTAAGGAAAGAGCCCTTCAGCAACAGAATGCCTTCTAATTATTACATGTGCTTTTTTTCCAATTAGCAACCAACAGTGTATTGTCATGGAGGCATTGTTGGTAGTTGTTTGCGTCTGTGCAGATGTATTCAAATACTTAATGTAGATTTCTAGGCTTGGCGCATCTTATTATAAAAACTACAGGGCTGCAAAAATTAATTTCATGTGGACTTGTTTCAATCCATCAGATCTGAAGCAGCCTCTGGGTCAGCTTCACAGGCAGTTGGAGGCTGGTGGGTAGAATTCAGTTGCCCAGCCCCCCTCCTTTCAGCAATATGCATAAATTAACCTGATTTGACATTGTTAGTTCTATTCCTCGGAACCCTCTCTAAATCTTTCTCTAACACTTTCAAGTACCATCCATCTCCACTCAGATGAGCTCTGCCCCATTCTCACTGATTGAGTTTGATTGATTGATAGATTGATTCCCTTATTAGTTCATCATTTGAACAGAGAAAAAAGTAATTTGGAACAATCATCTCTGAATTGCATTCCAGGTATCATTTCCCTCAGTGTGGGTTTCTATGATTCTCTCTCTCCCTCCAATCCACCCAGCCTTTTCTCTATTAGGAACTTCTGGTATAGAGAAAGGTTTCATACGCAAGAATTCATGAGAACCTATGGAAAATAGAAAGATCAAAATTTAAAATCCTTAAAAAAGGAAATAATTAAACAGAAGTTCAAAATTTACATAAGAAGACTGGTCTTCCAAGTTTTAGGTGGAATATGGCAAAAAATATATATCTATGTCCATACATGTACACTCTAAGCTCTTCCATCTTATACAGCTTAAGATGACTCTGGGAAAATGTGAATGAAACCACTGATGATAAAATAATCCAAAACATAAATTGGATCTATCAGAATGTTATGCTAAGGAATTCTTCTCACCAACACTTAGGGAATACAATATGTTATAGTAGTTACATGAAAGCTAATCATGTAACTATTGAGCAAGTTGTTCTACGTTGCTGCAAATGGGAAATCCATACGTAACCCGAACCTATCCCTGCCGGTGGGGATAGGTTCACCAACAGCCTTTAGAGGGGCTATTTTTTACCTGAATGTCCTTTAAATTAAATACTGTATCAGAGAGGTTTTAGCCAAAACAGTTGTAGGAATGTTCACTAAAACGAAAAGTGGACCTCAATCAAATGTGTCTACACTGATATCTCAAATATTATATGGTTTTGGTTTATTTATTTTAAGTAGTGGTAATGCTTGAGGTAAATTGCAAAATGACATGAAGGGATTTCAGAAGGTAAGGCTAACCATCTCACATAGAACTTCCTCAGTTAATCCATCAGGGTCATCCTCAAATTTTACCTAGGTTCACACAAGTAGGTAGGGCCAGAGGCAAAACAATTCAGGTCTTCTAACTCTTGACTTAAATGTGGCAAATTAATGGAGCCAAAGGAACCATTGAATCAGACTCTGGACACTTTTCATTAACTCAAATAAGATAATTGATGCAATTTTTAAAACAGACTTTATTTTTTAGAGTGTCTTCATTCATTCTTTCTTTTTCTCTTTGCTTTCCCACCTTGATCTAAAAAGTGATCTGATACAGCTTACAGAGATACATGACATGCAACAAGGTGAAGCAGGCATATCAACATAGAAAAAAATATTTTCCAACATATTAGAAATGCTAATTTGCCACAGCCATATACTACCATTATAATACACTACCATTCTAAGAAATCCTGACAATATTTTCACTAACTGAGAATAATCTGTTAATTGGGATCTTCATTATTCTCTTTTGTGATGAAATTATTTTTACCCACACTAATTTTGAGTTCTTTGTTACCACTATATTCCTGACTCTAGTTTTACAGTTTCTAGAGAAGACTGAAATCTGGACACAATGCTAGCCAAAGGCATGTTATAAATTAGCTCTAACCAACATCTGAAAGTTAAATGCATAAGTAGCCCCTGTCCTAAAAGGCAGTAGCTGACCTAAGAACCTACCTGATCCAGGAAATGTTCTGACCATCAAGCTGCCTAGCCAATGAATGACAGCTGCTGAGGTGTTTCCAAGGTCTTGGGGGGACCCGGCCCATTGCAGAGCTAGTTAAGCTCATGAAACTACAGTTAAAGAAACAGGGCGGCGGCGGCGGCAGCTGCTTCTTCTTCTTCTTCTTCTTCTTCTTCTTCTTCTTCTTCTTCTTTTACAAATTTCTGTAATTTAGGAATGTGACAGTTTGTTTCTCAGTTTTTGCCTTTCAAGCTGTTATTTACCAGCTCACTTCTCAGCCTTAGAAGACCAAAAGACAATATATATGTTGTCAGTAAATGAAATCGGTGCCCCTGACAGCAGTGTGAATAATGTTTATAATTTGGGGTCACAATTTTGTTTTTTATATTAAGTGTTTCAATTTAAAATTACAAGTGCTCTTTCATTTTTCAAGACCCGGATCAAACACCACTTCACTGAAACCCCGAGGCAGGTTCAGCTGGTGCTTTCTGTTTCTCTATCAGCCTGTCCTCTGCACCGCACTGTGATCATGTAATTTATGTGTTTACATGTCTCTGGCTTCCCTAACTACAAACTTCTGAAAGGCTGGAGACAGGGCTTATTTGTCCTTTAGAGAAGACACCCAACAAGTATCTAATGGAAGAATAACTATCATTATTTTAATAAAAATCCATACACTGGATTGAGCTGTTTTCTGTAAGTCAGACTGTGGTAGGATCAGAAGAAAAATTCACCAGAGACTGAGGATTCCTTCTGATGTAAGTCTAGGATTTCGAATCCAGCTTCAGGGTCAGAGGGAAAGGCAACTGGATAGGGAAGAAATATTCAAAATATTTCAAAAGTTTCATAGTCTCCTTAATTTCAAAAGTTTTCAGAATCTCCTTAATTTCTTGTGCCTTTTATCCTCTTTACAGGTTACTTGAAGCAATGTAGAGTAGTGAGACGGACATTTGTTGTTTTGGTCCACTCTGCTTTCTCTCTTCCTTCTTCTAGTAATAGCACCTTGATTTTGCTTTGGGGGGACTCCTCCATCAGATGTAGTCAGATGTGGTTGCCCACGCAGGTACCTTTCCCTTCTCTAGATAAGAGGTGGACACCTGACCCAAACTAGGCTAATCAGATTTCTCTCTGGAACATGAACAAAAGACAAGAAGAAGCTGATCGACCCTTTCATGTCAATCCAGCTGTCCCTGTTTCCCAGCCCCAGGATGGCCTTACTTCCTGGTCCTTCCAATCCTCTTGCCTTGCCTTTCCTCTTGGTTGTTTGAGCTTCCTGACTTCCAGTAAATTACTTCTCGTACTCAGTTAGCCAGAAGTGATTTATGTGCTAGCAACCAACAAATGATAACTAAAACAGTGAATTGAAGATTAAAATTCTATTTGATTTATCCAAAAGCCTAGCAAGAAGGACTAACTCTGGATATAGACCCAGGCTCAGTTTGCCTGTTTTAACACAGTTACCCACTGTCTGGGTAAATAATCTGAGAAGTTCCATCCCCCTTTGAATATTCATCCTGTTCCTAAAGTAACCCAATTTTCCCATTAGGTCCCCAGGCCAACCCCAACATACCTTGTCTAGTGAAGCAACCCAGTGGGCTTACAGACCCCTGCAGTATTCAGCCCTAACCTGCCTGTTTCTTGCTTAACCTCCCACCCATGCTGCCACAAAAACATTGGCACTTTTGCATTATTATGAGATTTCCAAGTCAGCCATGTGTCATTAGCCCATCCCCAGTTAACTGTTTTACCTCCTGTTCACCAGCAATCATGAATGGGAAGCCTAATTATATTACTTGTTATTTAACACTTTTATAGCTCCTATATGGCACCAGGTATACTCAAAGTGCTTTGTTGACGAAACAACATCCAGCCCAAGAAAAAGCCTTACAAGAGTTTATTTAAGCTGAACTGATGACAAGTGCTGAAGGAAAAAGAAATCTCAGCAGATTGAGAAAATGCTCCAGAGAATGGCAGTTTTGCAGCTTATTTTATACACTAGAATCAAAGGAGAAGACATAAGAGGGATTACATAAAATCCATTGGCAGTAGATTAGGGAGGCAGGAAAAAGCAGAGTAGTAAAACCTCTGAGATTGGATAAAGAGTAAAATGGAGAGACACGTATTTCTTTTACATCAGTGAGTACAGGATAGTTAGCCTTTACAGCACGTGGAGAAGGTAAGCAAGAGAACACGATAACAGTGAGGGGCGGGGTGGTCTCTGCTCTGGTGGGAGACTGTGCTCTGAGAGGTCTAGAAAAAGGGGATTACTCTGACATTCCAAAGGTATGTTATCTTAGATGCAAAAAGACAATAGATAGGTTCACTTAAATACTGACCTCTCTCAAAGGAAGCAATATTTCTAGGACGTGACTACCAGCCATAACTCGCTTTTGGTTAGAAATATTTATGTTCAGACCATCCTATGTGGTTACTTTTGTTCCCTGAGTTTATAAGGTCCACCATGCAAGTGCCCCTGAGCTTGTTTGGTTTCGTGTACATCCCCTTCTTTGGCCACAGTTTCACCCATTTTAACTATGTAATCATTATAAAAACCCCTTAGATAAGAACAAATGAGAAAAATGAGGCATAAAGATCTTTAGTAACTTGTACAAAGTCTCGAAGCCCATAAAGAGCAGAATCACAATTAAAATGCAGGCAGTCTGGCTCCAAGACTGTACTCCAAACCACCAAGCCATGGTTTTGAGATGATGAGTTTATTACATGGCCAATTAAAGGGAAGAGCTAATCATATTTAAATTTACAGCAGCTGACAGAGCACACTGACCTGGAAATAAGATTAGTTCCCACATGTCAAAACCTAAAAACACCAAGTCTAGTTGGAGTACCCTACAGGCTTCTTTTTTTAAACACCAGGAAAACAAGCCAAAATATTCAGCAGTGGTTTCCATTCATATTGAGAAGACTCCACTACCTTGCATAGAAGGTGCCTTTCTCCTTTAATTGGCCTGACACTCACATGTTAATTTGCTAGAAAGTCTGAAATGTATATCTAATGCTAAACTTTTACTCCTTGTTGTGGCTGGTATTGGACCACCTCTGAGACAGGGGAGGCTGCTGCTTTCTCAATCACTGCTGTGCCCCATGGTTGACTCTCTAACTTGATTATATGTATTATATAACCTACTGGGTTAGATGGATCTTTTTACTTTCCTTGAGTCTTTAACAGTTTTCTGGTAGGGTATCTAAACCACGAATTTGCATACTGAGTACTTCCACTCACCTGCAGAGCCCCAATTCCAACGACTTCTTCTCTTACCTAGCACTACGGTTTAAACAGTTCTGTTCCACGGTCATGCTGTGTAGAACACTTATGATATGATGATATATAAGCAAAGTATTGATATCGATTTTCTAATTTTCTAAAATCAGGGTGAAATATCACTAAAGGATAATAGTAGATACCTTTAGGAAATAGAATTATTAGTGAATTTTAACTTCTTATAATTTTCTTATTTTATATGCTATCTACAAAGAACCTCTATTTCTTAATAGTATACAAATATTAAACTTTATCTGTACCTTTATTACATTTGTGGCATCACGATCATACTATAGTAGGTACTTTTTTCTAACTGGTCATTAATAATATAGATAAAAATAGTAGAATTGCCCTGGCTGGTGTGGCTCTGTGGATTGAGTACCGGCAGACTACGAAGCAGAGGGTCACTGGTTTGACTCCCAGTCAGGGCACATGCCTGGGTTGCAGGCTAGGTTCCCTGGTGCAGGGACCGTGAGAGGCAACTACACATTGATGTTTCTCTCCCTCTTTTTCTCCATCCCTTCCCTTCTCTCTAAAAATAAATAAATAAAATATTTTAAAAAAAGAAAATAAAAAATAGTACAACACACTGCTCTTTATTTCGTAAGCAGCAAAGTAAGAAATGTATAAAAATTTACTAAAATAAGTGAAAAACTTCTTTTCATTCTCATTCCATAGTTATATTCAAACAGTAAGAGGAAAAAAATATTTTTTACCCAGGAAGGCAGGCTGGTGTCAGAGGGCCTAGGCTGTGAATGACACATCTGCCTCCCACTGACCGTGAATGGGTCACATCAGTTCCACGTGCTTTAATGTTCCCTAGTGCAAAATGGAGATACTAACCGTCAGCACAGAGGGCTGTGGAAGTGCCTGGGCTAGGCTGTGGTACGGAAAAGCTATCCAGTAAATGTCCACTTACTCACTTGAAAAGCTCACTATAGGCCTCCTCTGTGTCAGCACTTGCAAGGCCCAGAACAAATAAAATAGACATTAAAAACTCAGTGACTTCCCTCAAAGAGCTTGTGATCCAGAGAAGCAGACAAAAAATCAAACTTTATAATGTAATGGACAAATATTAGAGGTGTTAGGAATCTATATTTGAATTTTAAAAATTCTAACAAACCAAAGTTCTACCATGGAGTTCCTACGGTTCCTCGGGTTACAAAAACTTTATCTCAGTTGAATCGGGATTTCCCCATTTCTCTAAGAAATACTAGGGGCTGCTAAGATGTCTTCCATCTTGTCTTCACATTGCTGCTGATTTCTATTCACATTTCCAATCAAAAGTACCCTGGGGTGGGGAGGGGAAAACTTTCTTTAACTCTCTTAGCCCTCTAAGGTACCTGGAATCATGCTGTGACTCCCAAACCACACTGGGCACCAGGAAACTCAGCAGAACCATCCTTAACTTTTCATCACGTCTGTGCTCCCCACAGAGAACAGGAATTTTGTCCTCTGCTCCCGTGCCCTGCCTGACTCTACAGAACCACTGCAAGCACTCTACCTGCATGCCCTGTGCAGCCAGCCATTTCTACGCTGGGTTCTTCTCACCTCCCGGGGTTCTACCCAGGAAAGGAAACCTGTGTTTGTTCTGTGCTCAGATTCCACACACCTCTCCAGGGTTTCTGGCATTCTCCTTGTCCCTGTGCTGAGCTCAGGAAGAGGACCAGGCAGAGAAGCTCACTCTTTGTCAGGAGTCACAGTGTCACCTCACCCTTTGTCCGCACTTCTCAGAGCACTTTCTTCCTTCCAGAGCATGGAAGCTTAACTCCCTCAGCCTGTCTTCCCCCAGTGATGGTTTTACTATGCACATGTACTCCCTGAAGGGCCCAGAGTTTTGAAATTTAAAATCTAAGAAAAGATCATATCATCTGCTCCTTGATACATCAAAAATGCTGTACCAAAGCCAAGTCTGTGGTAATAAAAACTACTAGCTAATATTTGAAAACTCATATGCCACCGCATAACCCAGGGACTAAGCCAGCTCAAATGGGAGAAAGTACCTAAATGAGCTGGGACACTCAGAGCCGACGTCACAGGGAAGAGCTTAGTCTCTGAGGATGAATCAGGGCCCAGCTGCACAGTCAGACGAGGGGGAAGGTCATTCCATGAAAAAGGAACAACATGTGCAAAGTGACACTGGTGTATGAGTCAGGATATAAATATATCTCCACTGTCCGAGCCATAGAAATTACATCTCATTTTGAGAATGAAGTAAGTATGGACATAATTGTTTGAGCTGGAAGTTACTTTCCGGATAACCTAATCTAATCCCTGCATGTAACAGATAAGGACACGGAGACCCATCATGATGACCTTTAATTCAATGTTCAAAAATAAGTAAAACTAAATCCAGCCTCCCCCTCTACCTACAGCAGAAATTCTCTCAATTTACCCTCCCAACCTTCTCCTTTGAGCAAAAATTCTGCAACAATTACATCAATGTTTGTAAAAACATTAGCAAGTTTGTTTTTTTTTTACCAAGTTCAAAAAAAAAAAAAAAAAAACCCTTACTCTTCAATAATACCACTGTTGTTTCTGGAATTTCCTCAAAAAATGAAAAAATGAAACTACCTTTTAACCCAGTGATCCCACTTCTGGGATTATATCCTAAGAATCCCAAAACACCAGTTCAAAACAATATATGTGCTCCTGTGTTCATAGTAGCATTATTTCAATGGCCAAGAATTACAAACAGCCCAAATGCCCATCAGTCAACAAGTGGATAAAAAAACTACGGTACATTACACAATAGGATACTATGCAGCAGAAAGAAAGAAGGAAATCTTGCCTATTGTGACAGAATAGATGGACATGGAGATTATTATGTAAAGTGAAATAAACCAGTCAGTGAAAGACAAATACCATATGATCTCACTATATGTGAAATCTAAAGAACAAAATAAACTGAAGAACAGAATATAATGAGAGGCATGGGTACCTGGAACAGACTGACAGAGAGGAAGGGGCAGGGGGAGACCAGATGAAAGAAGGTGAAGGGATTAGCAAAGAACATATATGTATAATCTATGGATACAGACAACAGTGTGGGGATGGCCAGAGGAAAAGGGGAGTGGAGGCTGAGAGGCGGGGAGTAAAGGGGGGAGGGGAATAGGGATATCTACAATAGAGTCAACAACAAAAATAAAAAGTTTAGAGAAGGTTCTGGATTCTAGGAGATTATCCTAAAGATAATCGATGAAGAACATTTTATATACTGATGTCAGAATGCTGTAATGGTACTAATTCCTTAATACCTGTATTCCAATGTATGTACTATTATTTATACCCATTTTATAGATGAGGAAACTGAGGCACAGAATGTTAAGCAACTTGTCCTTAGGTTACACGGCTAACTAGTCAGTGGAAGGCAGGTATAAACAGTAAAACTCTAGTATTCATGCTTTTAACCACCACAGCACCACATTTGTCTTCATGGTATTATTCATCCTACAAACACAGTACAAATATACTTGCACAAATGCACAAAAACACATATGCAAGACTTTTCATTGTAGTTGGGCTTGTCTTTTAAAAACTATAAATAACCTAAATATCTATTAATAGGAGGCTAATTTAATAAATTACAGCATAACCTCATCATACAGCCAATAAAAAAGAATGGGATAAGCTACCAGTATACATGCTGAAATGGACCATCTCCAAGATACAAGACAGACATAGTTAAGTTAAGTAACAAAATAATAATAAAAGTGTATATAGTACTTTCTGTTTCAGTTTTAAACAATGATATAAATATACATTTATAAATACATATATTTATAAATAACATTTAGGAATGTATGTAGAGAGCATTAGCAAGATATTAGTCATAGTTGCCTCCAAGAAGAAGAGAAGCAAAGAAACTCAGAATGTGGCATGAGAAAAAAATTTATTTTCTACCATATACCTTTTGTAATGTTTCATTTTTTACCATGTGCAAATAAGACATTCAGATTCTACAAACTAGTTGCATTTTTTAAATTATCAAATAATGGGATTTTTAAAATACCCTAAGATAACCATTCAAATTTAAGAATCATATAATTAAAGAACATAGTTACTTAAGAGTATTTTTAAACACTCAAATTATCATGTTTGTATTTACCTACAAAACAACTCTTTGTAAAGGCCAGCCTTCTTAACTCCTTGCCAGTATATTGATTCCTTGCTGACTCACAAAAGAAAATAAAGAAATAGCCAGATGTGTATCTAGCCTGATGCCAGTTGCTATGTTGGGAGCTTAGGGCAAGGGATGTGGGTAGGGAATGAAATGATGGGAAGAGGGTGGAGGGGGACAGTACCAAAGAGGTAATTCTTAGTAGTGCTAAGATCCCTACATTAAGGAGCTCCATCCCTATCATTCAAGACAGGAACTCAAAATCCAGAATTCATGTGTTACAAGATGTAAAAATACTCTTCCAAATTGACTTTTAAATCCCACACACACCACGTACCACTGTCATTACCCATATGACAAATCATAGTTAGCGATTGACCCTGACATAAAATGCTCCAACTACTTTCTTTCCACACTATTCTTTTGTTTATTTGTTTCATTCTGTTTCATGTCTACTGATTCTATTTTTTAAAGCTCAATTATGTGTTCATGAAATTTTACCTCTGTCTTTGACACTCACCATGTTCCCTCTAACTAGGAGGGTGTGTATTTGGGTAGAGGCTGGAGTGACCTGAAGAAGAAGGGGAGTGTTATAGACTCAATGTTTGTGCCCCACCCCCAATATTCGTACCTTGAAGTCCTAATCTCCAATGAGATAGTATTTGGAGATGCAGATTTTGGGAGGTAATTGGGGTTGGATGAGGTCATAAGGGTGGAGCCCTATGATGGGAATAATACCCTTACAAGAAGAAGCCCCAGAGAAGACTCTCTCTCTCTTCCCATCCCTCTCACCCTCTCTCTGTCAAGTGTAGACACAGTAAGAAGATGGGATAGTTTCCTCATGTTACAAACAGAAAAATTGTTCTAATGTTCCAGGCCTAAAGATCACTTCAGAATAGACATTCAAGTGTCCAGTCGTCAAAGTATACTGTTCCTCAGAGAAACCGTCAAACAGGAAAAAAGGAAGTTGTTAAACTGTCATAGACAAGTTACCTCTAAATAAATACAATTAGCAAAAACAATAAAACAAAATTCACAAAAAAAATGTTCATTCCAGCAGTAATTAAAAATGCAAATTAAAATAAACAAATGATAATATCCAATACATACAACACTGCAGAGAAAGCTAATAGTCATATTATATAAACACTTAAGGATGCAATATATTGATATACAGCAAGAACCATAAAGCTATTTATAATTTTTAACCTGTATATCTCTTGGAGGAATTTAATTATGAGAAATTCAACTGAATATTAATAAAATAAAAAGGCTATAGACATGAAGATGCTCAAAACAACATTATCTGTAATTTACATCCATCTCTATTTCTATAATTTAATAAGTTAAGCTAGGTGGTCAACAGAAGTTAGCAAATTAATATAGATAATCTGACATGTTATGCAATCATTTAAAATAGCAATGATTAATATGATGGGAAAATTTAATGTTGAGAGACAGATGGAATGTTACATGAAAAAAGCATAATGTAAATAGTATGGTTGGAAATATTATAAAACACAAAGGTCTATGAAAAGAACTAGGAATTATTACGCAAAATACAGAGTGAGGCAAAAGTAGGTTTAAAGTCATTTGTATGGAAAATAATACAACTAATAAATAATAATACAAAAATAGATTGTTTCATCTACTCACAACTGTAAACCTACTTTTGCTCTACCCTGTATGCATCATTGTGTGGGAAAATGAGATTGAGAATTGTTTTTAAATGTTTGTTTATATTATTGTTGACCTTTATTAAAAATCACAGGGACTTAGCATTGGAAGGTTTGTAACTATAATCTAAATACAAAGGAAAAAATAGCTAACTTTACAAAATACAAGTGATAATTATTAAACTTGATATTTATTACTTTTCTTTTTCTTTATTTCAAAGAATACACTGAATATCCTTATGACGCAGCAAATTCTTATGACATAGCATATGCTTTCAACTACAGGGACTGACTTCCTAAATTCTGTGGCTACTAATTATCAACTTCAACAGCCCATTATAGCAAGGACAGCTCTGAAGTTGTGTTCCTCACCAAACGATTGCTTTGATCATTGTCTTTTATTTACACACAGAGGGACTTGAGAGCCCAGGCCCAGAACCCAAGCCCATAGTGTTATTAAGAAGTACCTTTTCATTCAGAAGGAAGATTGTAGATTTTAACTGTTCTATTCCTTTTTAATATTTGCTTTTGTGGCCTAGAGGAAAGGAAAAAGATGCGTGTTTTCACTTAATATTGATGACTTTTCAATCATACATTCTTCAGAGTAATATGTTTACAGCAGAGATAGTGAAGAAAGATTCAGTTTCAAACAGAAAGTTGACAAACCAACAAAATGTTATTTGACCTTTCTCTTTACATTTTCATTCTCAGCCTTTTGCCTCAGGATCCAAACTTGTTGTTTCCAACCCAGAAAAGTAATCCTGGAACAGCTGGCACTATACTGAAAACAAACCATCCTGACCCAGGGCAATGTCATCCCGAAAGAGACAAGCTGCAAAGCAGACCCTGGATATTCACTCTAGAGCTGGAAGAGGAGCAGGGCGCCCAGACAACGCTCACTTCTTACAAGACAGGAAGGCACTGGAGCCAGAATAAGACTACTAAGTCCCAGTTCCACTTAGCCTGTTTGCAACATAGATGCTGAAACCAAGGGAATTGAATGCGACAAACCCCCAAAGGAAAAAAATTAATTCTTTAAAAAATTTTTGTTCACAAGGAAATAAGGCAGTGTTTCATTCACCTTAAAGGGATCCTTTAACCCATGAAATAAGCATGCAGGCACTTGCCCAGAAAAGAAAGCAATCTGGCAGTAGGCTTAAAACCAATATTTCCAAAAAGCAGCACCTCTCTGTCTGCTGCCTCTTTCTTCCACATGGCTCAAAATCTTCCCCTTTTGCTCAGTGAAAATCAATACTTTGAAAACTCTTTCTATTTCTTCTCCTTTTCCATATTTTTTTTCTTTTAGTTTGAGTTAAATGAGAATTGCTTTTATTCTCTTGTCTTGGTCAATTATTTAGCAGCTTGTGGATATAGAATGCATGCTAAACAGGAAATCTGAAAAACTGTGTTCAAGTCTTTATACAGTCACTAATTAACTACATAATTATTGACAAGCCAGATACTTCTCTAGGCCTCTACTTCTTCATCTATAAATAAGAAGGGTAAATGCATGATTGCTAGGATGCCATCAAACTCAAAATATTCAATAACTAATAGGAAAAAAATTAAAAGAATGATGCCAAGAAATGCTGGTGGGAAGTTATACATTTTAAAAGCAGATGAAAAGTATTATAAAGGTGGTAAAACTTTACATTTCATCTTAACCTGACTTGATTTCTCAGAACTAAATTATCTCATGGAATGAACTATTCAGAGCTAAAAGATATATAGATCAAAATAAAGCTCTAAAAATAAAAGATAGCCTATGGTAGAAAGAGGTGACTGGGAGCCAGTGAAGAAATTCCTGCAGTAGGGATTTCTTACATTCTTTAAGACCAAAGCAAACAAGTAGGGAGGAAAAATGTAGATGCCCATTTCAGGGCAGCTTTTCTTCCTGGCAGACCACTTTCTAGGGATTAGCTTTCATCTCACCAGTTCTGCAGCCTGCAGGAAAAGTTATCCTGGGCCAACTTATTTTCTGACTCTACATTGGTTTATACCATTATAGCAAAATCACAATCAAGTTAGGAAAGAGGAATGTACAAACGAGACACAAGGAGAGTAAGAATTAGTATAATCCATAAATAATTCCTAAATCCCACATTATGAAATAGTCTCAACTCCTTCCTTATTCATAAAACTTTTCCTCCCAGACATGATAATAAGTCACTGGATTTACTGGTTTGATCTTTGTTTTTCTTTCTGCCCTATTTCAGAACCAAGTTTCTAAAAGCTGAAATATGTCTTCTCACTAGTCATTTGGTAAGTAGTGAATTCTTCAATAGCAATCAACAGAAACTATCTGTACTAGTAAGCTCAGGCTGCCATAACAAAACATCATAGATGCATGGCTTAAACAATCAGAATTTATTTGTCACTGTTCTGGAGCTGGGGAAGTCCAAGATCAAGGTGCTGGCCAATTTGGCTCCCCAGTGGAGACCCTATTCCTGGCCTACAGACACCCACCTTCTCACTGTATCCTCTTATGGCAAATAGAAAAGAATTGGTTGGTGTCTTTGTTATAAAGACACTAGTCTCATCATTCGAGCCTTCATGACTTCACTGAAGCACTTCATCACTTCATTGAAACCCATTTACCTCCCAAGAGCCCCCATCTCCAATTGCCATCACATTGGAATTTAGGGTCTCAACATATGAATTTGGTAGGGTGGAAGGTACAAGGCACAATTTGTTCCATAGCACTATATAACCTACAAAAGAAATGAGTTTATTGAGGGATACCGAATAGCTTAGAGAGCCAAAGAGAAATATAAAGAACCAGCAGGATAAGCTCAGGAAAACTAAATAACAGGAATCAATAGTTCATTCATGGTATCAATACTACAAAGAATTAGTTCCAAAAAAGTTTTCAATCTTTGATTCTTTTCATGCAAGATTGAGACAACTCAGAGAATGTGATGATCCTCATTTGAGTCATAAGGCACAGTACCCTGATTAATAGTTTCAGGGGTATATCATAGAAGGGGTGGGAGTGGGGTGAGGAACAGGAGGAATAATTCTTCAAAGACTTAGAAGAAAACTAGATTTCAACGCTTGCCCAGCCACTCATTAACTGGTTATCTTGGGAAAATTTATGAGACTTTCTGAATTTCAGTTTTTATAGTGTTCAAATAGAAAAAGTAAGATCTGTCTAATGGGGATACTATGCTGACTAAATAAGTTATAAACAGAGCACTTAATGGTCTCTAATGCTTGATATACATGTATGTTAGTTCCCTCCCTTGTTTTTCTTAAATATGACAGGATAGCTGCTGATTTGCTGTGTAAGTCTGTGACACAAACAGTTTACTTTTAAATACAAAATAATATGCAACTTGTACTATGTGGACACGTTATACTATCACAGTGTTTTCTATATTAGGCAATTGTCTGTCATCAAAGGAATAACAGACTTTGAGTCTGACTTAAATGAGTAACTCTCGGTAAATCCTCCTGGACTAAGTTAAGGTCAGGTTTGGACATTCAAGGTCTGGAGACTATAACATCTCAGTGACAATACTGCTCATAATTCTAAGAGCCCAAAATGAGTCTTCTGTTTGGTAAACACAAATAGACACGTTCCTCTGTAAGGTCTCCCACCACATGGCTTGGACCTGGGATTTTAACTGGGATTTTTGGTCTTTGAACCCCTTGAAATTATAAGCAAAATTGTGCGTGTGCATGTTCACACACACATGAATTGCAAGCCACTGCCTTAACCAAACAGAAGGAAGATAAACCCCAACTAGCCACTGCAAAGAGCAATAGCCACTTTCAAAATTCTCCATCCTTTCAGAAAGACTCAACACCCATCATCTACTGTGTATCCCATTGACATCTACAACAAAAATAACAATAAGAACCACCAATGAGATAAAAATACAACCTACTAAATGATAAGGGATATCTGCAAATGATATATCTAATAGGTGTTGACATTCAAAATATATAAAGAACTCACACAACTCAACAGATGTCAGCTAAAGGGTTAGGAGGAGGTTAGGGGGTGGAAGGACTGAGTAAAAAAGAAAAAGGATTCATGGACATGGACTACAGTGTGGTGATTGTGGGAGGCATTAAAAAGAGACTAAATGGCAACTGAAAAAAATACAATTACTGTGTTTTTCAGACTATAAAATGCACCTTTTTACCACATTTTTTTTATTCAAAATTTTTCCTCCTATTTTCCTCCTCTAAAACCTAGGGGTGTCTTATGGTGTGGACCCCAGACACACCTAGATTTTAGAGGAGGAAAATAGGGGAAAAAATTTTAAAGCAAAAAATGTAGTAAAAATGTGTGTCTTGTAGTCTGAAAAATACTGTAAAAAAGTTAAAAAAACCAATCCAACTAAAATATGAGCAGATGACATGAATAGACATTTCTCCAAAGAGGACATACAGATGGCCAATAGGCATATGAAAAGATGCTCAATGTCACTAATCATCAGAGCAATGCAAATCAAAACCACAGTGAAATACCACCTCACACCTTTCAGAGTGGCTGTTATCAAAAAGTCAACCAATAACAAGTGTTGATGAAGATGTACAAAAAAAAGAACCCTTCTGCACTGTGGGTGGGATTATAAGTCAGTGCATCCACTATGGAGAACACTGTGAACATTCCTCAAAAAATTAAAAATAGAACTATCATATAAAATAGCAACTTCACTTCTGGGTATTTATCTGAAGAAAATGAAAACACTAATTTTAAAAGATATATGCACCTCTCCTCTACATTCATTGCAGCATTATATACAATAGCCAAGATATGGAAGAACACTAGGTATCCACCAATAGATGACTAGATAAAGAAGATGTGGTATATATTCACAAGAGAATATTACTCAGCAATAAAAAAATAATGAAATCTTACCATCTGTGACAGCTTGGATGGACCTAGAGGGTATTATGCTAAGTGAAATAAGTCAGACAGAGACAAATATATGATTTCACTCATATATGAAATCTAAAAATTAAAATAAAACAAACTCATAGAAACATAGAACAAACCTGATTGCCAGAGGAGAGGTGGGTGGAGGTATGGGTGAAAAAGGTACAAACTTTAGTCACAAAATAAATAATCCATAGAGATGTAATGTATAACTCAGGGAATAAACTCAGTAACATTGTAATAACTGCACAGTGACAGATGGTTGCTAGATTTAGTATGATGATCACATTGCAAGGTATATAAATGTTAAATCACTATGCTGTATACCTGAAACTAATATTGTATGCCAACTACACTTTAATAAAAAAGTTTTTAAGTAGCAGCAAGTCCATAATACACAGAAAGTACACAGCTATGCCAGGGATAACTCTTATGCAGTCCAACATTTTTGCAATAGAATCTTTTTTTGATAAAAGTCCCCCCTGAAACCCAGTATGTAAAACAGAATTTCTAGACAAATAGGTTCTACAGGCAGTTTACAAATTCAATGATTTACAAAAAAAAAAAAAACTTCTCATGTTTTTCAGAAAACCTGAAACACCCCAAGGGTTCCTAGAGTTGCTTAGAAAACTTTTAGATGGCTGAGATAGCGGTGCACAGCCCTACTGCAGACCCGCATCCTCCAGCTCCAGCTGCAGCCTACCTCTAGCTGGCTTCCTTTTCCTTCCCCACAGCGGCTATCTCAGAATTCTCAACTCCTGTCCTACCTGCTCCCTACCCTGCCCCCCACTCCCTAGAGATCACATGGGGATCCTCTTTCACCAAGAGGATCAGGTCTAAATGATGGAATTGCTAAGTCTCCTTTCCTCTCTCTTGAAGCTTGCTCTAATGGTCCACATCCCCACTGATTCTGAGTTCTTTCTCTACTGTCTTAGTGTTTTCCCCACTTCAGGCATTCCGACTAGCACCACCGTGGTTTTTGCCATGTCAGACTTTTGCCATAACAGTACCAGTATTACTTAATAGTTTTCTTTGTGTTGATTCATTTTATTACTTATGTATATTTAAACTCTTTTCATTAAAACCTTTTTTATGGAAAACCTTAGATATATGCAGATATAGAGAGAAGAATATAAGAAGTCCCCATGTACCCATCAGCTTTTTTACAATTGTCAACTCATAGCCCAGTCATTTCTCCATTCATACCCACCTGCTTACCCTCATCCGAAATATTTTGAATCAAATCTAGTCATTATATTGTTGCATCAATAAATATTTCAGTATGTGTCTTTGAAAGACAAGGGTTTCTTAAACTTTTTTTTTATAATTAGCAGAGAAGGAAAAAGGACAGGTACAAAAGAAAGGAAAGACCATAATCCAGAGAGAAAAACACCATCTAAAGTGAAGGAAAGAATTAGAAATGAGAGAGACAGGCAGAGAAAACTAGGACAAAAGCTGGCCAGCAAAGTCTCCAAAACCTGAGTGCAACAGTCCTAGTGCCAGGAGAATGATGGATCAGGTGAGGGCTCTGGTACAGGAAGTGCTGGCAGAACTTTCAGGAAAATGGGAGTGCCACTGGTGAATGGGAGGTATATCCGGAAATAGGCATGAGAAGGATGGAAACTGGGGAACAGGTTCAGGTCGAGGTACTGCTGTGAGGTGCTAGATAAGTGACCCTACAATTGGAGAAACACCTAAGAGACCTGAGAGAGGGTGGGGTCAGAAGAGAAGAAAAAGATGGGGTCTGAGGGAACAGCGCATCTGGGAAAGGCATAGCTGTGGACTGAGATTGAAATGGGGTGCTGGTTTGGGGAACAGTTTGTTGTTAGGAAGAGAAGGGTAAAGTGGTCTTGAGAAGAGACACTGCAATAGTTAGAAGGCAAAGTGAAAATTTGGTAGGAATGAAGAGATGAAAGCTGTATACTGGGTGGGGGCTGAGAAGAGGTATAAGGCATGTGACTATCTACCCCAAGTGGGTCATGACCTTGGCCTAAGGCAAAAGAACCTCTGTATACCACCAATGAATCCTTAACTGCAAGAACCAGTGACCCTTAGCTCTCACCCTACTGTGTCCACACTGATGTGCTGCAGATGTCTTAAATTCAATGTATTTAAAAACAAATTAAAAATATTTAGGCCCACCATTTAGCTCCTGCCATTTTCCTTATCTTGGTCACAGCATCTCTAAAAACCCATTTACTGAATGAGAAACCTTGGAATCAGTTTTAATTCCTCCCTCTCCTTTACCACCTGGAGTAGGCATGTCTGTGGCCACCAGCATCCTGTGAACATCTATTCTACATTTGAGAAATTCCACATACCTCCTAAAGTGGAAGCCAAGATGTCCCTTTCCCAGCCTCACTTACAGACAGATTCAGGCTTCTGACCCACTGAGGAAACCAGAGCTGTATAGCATCCACATGCGTAAGGCTGGAGGTAAGGTGTGCAGTTTGGGCCAAGCAGTGGTGGAGGTTCTGGCATCCTATGCCCAGCACCAGAGGTCACCTGTGGTGTGCTATGGAGTGCCCACTGGTGCCAACAGTGGACTCTTCACTGTAGGGGCCCCATGGTGTGGTATAAGCATGGCTCCTGGCTGCATGGCTCCCCAACCTGACTCTCTGGATCTCCTGGAAATCTTATAATCTAGAAACTACCCTTCCATAGTCCTATTTCTATTTCATTGAGCTGAGGGTGTTCCTTTGCTTGCAACTAAGCACCCTGACAACTAAGCACCCTGACACTCACATTTCCAAAATAAATTACTAAGTTTTGTCTTCTGGACTTACAGAATATTCTAACGTTAAGTCCCTCCTTTTCATTTCCATGGCCTCATCTGGGTACTGGCTTCATCCACTGCCCAGGCTCCCAGGCCCCCCTGCTTGAGCACCTTGCAGTGTGCAGACCTTTGCTCACATCTCCTGCGGCACTCATCACCCTGCCATCCGTGCCTTAAAGAAACCTCCATAAGAGCACTCACCCCACCCCTTTGGAGTCATTTGTTAACATTACTATCTTTGTCCATCAGGCTGCTACATAAACAAAGTACCACAGACTGGGTAGCTTATAAAGAACATAAATTCATTTCTCATAGTTCTGGAGGCTGGAAGACTGAGCACAGGGTGCCAGCATGGTTGGGGCCTCTTCCAGCCGACAGACTTCTCGTTGGACCCTCACACAGTGGGACAGCTGAGGGAGCTCTGCGGGCCTTTTTTATAAGAGCTGTCATCGAATTCAAGAAGGATGCACCCTCATGAGATAATCACCCATCAGAGGCCCCACCTCCTAATACCACATCACATTGGGCACTAGGACTTCAACATATGAATTTAGGGGTTGGGGGTGGACACACATATTCAGACCATAGCAATCACTGTTTCACCCATTAGCCTGGCAAGTCAAATATTGTGGCTAAGTGGAAAGAGCAGTCACAGGTTGAAATGCAACTTACTACCTGTGGAATTCTGGGAAATTCACTTAACCTCTCTAACTGTGAGTTTCCTTGAGATAATGAGAGTGATTACTTTAGTGGAAGCGAATTTAGCAAAGAACTGAAGACAGGACTATTACAGATTCCATTTTCTGGGGACTGTCACACAAGCGTCCATCTATCTACACCAGAACAGCTACAGAATAACCTGGGGTGTGAGCTCAGGCTGGGCTTAAGTCTTGCCTCCTCCAGGGCCAGCCTAGCAATATCAAGAGGTGTGCTTGTCAGTTCCAGCTTCCCTGCTCATGCAACTCCCTGTCCTTCCTGTGCCCCTCACTCAGTAGACCCCTCACAGTCCACTAATATCATACTGCACTGGCTAGGCTTCACCACTGAGAACCTTTCCCACAGAGTTGTGATGGTGGGTGTAAACCCTTGGCATAGAATCTAACACATGGCAAGCCTCACTCAAAAAAGAGTAACCATTGTCATTATTCATCCTGAGAAGAGATGAATCTTCTTTGCATTCACCATATCTAAACAGTAAGAGGCATGAAAATTGCACTTGATAGAATTTTAGAGAATATATGAACTCATGAACAAGTTCTACTTTTACTGGACCTAGGATGTTTTCTTCTCTCCCAGCCCTTACCATTTTTTCACCTAGCAAAACCCTACTTACCTTTCAACATTCATCACAAATTGCACCCATTTGACAAAGCCTTTCTTGCTATCCTCAGTCGGGATTAATCATTCTTTCCCCTGGATTCTTAAAGCTGTTTATAGCTGATACAGAATTTATCACAAAGTTCACAACTTGGTTAGCTATTTATTTATCTACTTATTTATGTGAGCACCTCTCTAATTAAACATTTATTCACTGAGGACAGGTTCATACTACCTGTGATGGTTAATTTTATGTGTCAACTTAGCTAGGCCATGGTACTCAGATAGATGCTGCTGTGAAGGTATTTTTAAAAATGAGATTAACATTTAAATCTGGAATGAGGATGGGTCTCATCCAACCAGATGAAGGCCTTAATAGAAAAAAGACTGACCTGCCCCCAGGCAGGGAAGGCAGCGCTCAGACTGCCTTCAGACTAGAGCTGTGGCATCAAGTCTTCCCTGGGTCTCCAGGCTGCCAGCCCCCCCCCTTCCCCGCACATTGCAGACTTGCCATCCCCCACAATGTCATTCCTTAATATAAACCTAGATAGATAGATAGATAGATAGATAGATAGATAGATAGATAGATCGATCGATCCTATGGGGGATGTGTGCGTGTATATCATGTGTTTATATAAACATTTATTCTGTTTCTCTGAGAACCCTGGCTAATACAGTATGCCTCAAGGATGTGCCTTTCTATGGTAGATGCTCAGTAAGAGCTCCATGAATGGATGGAGCTGGAAGTGAATAGGTGAAGTGAATAGAAGCTGAAAACTGTCAAAGAATGAGAAGCAATAGAGCATGGGGACAAAGAGAGAGAGGAAAGGCCTGGTGGGGTAGAACACCATCCTGAGGGTAAGGCTTCAGGAATCATACCTCCTATCCAGTTTTTCTGGACAAGGCCCAGGGCAGACACTGCCTGTGCAGTAATAAAGACAGAAGTTCTTTTGACTGCGTCTCCAAGAGACCAGGGTTCAGACAGGGCAATGGTGAAGAAACTACGAGGCAGTGAGTCAGTGCCCACTAAATGCTGCTGCCTGGCTGAAACGATGACACAATTGTTTTCTAGGTGTGCGCCTAAGTTCATCAGCACAGCCAGTCACGACCTCCTGCCCTTCCCATCCTGTGCTTCCCTTTTGGCTCGTCAAACCTGTCGCGTTGCTGACATCTTCCCTCAGACTCTCCCTGACACCATTATTCCCTCTTGTCACCATGCAGCCGCTAGGGTAGCCTGTCCAGTGCTTTGTGCCTCCCAGCATTGCCCAGCCAGGCCACATTTAAAAGCCATCTTACTCTCTAGACTCTGCAAACACAGGAACTGCGTGAGCAGTTTTTTGAAAGGGAAAACTATAAAATGTGGACAGTAAATTACATTGCTGTTTTCCCCTCCTGTTGAAAAATGGCAGGCTGCTAAGTGGTTTGGAGCTCAGTCAGTGTTTAAGATTAAAGGGAGTTGAATATAAACCTCACATTACTCCTAGAGAATGAAAAAGATAGAACCTTAAATAGTCCCCATAGCTTATGGGGCAGGGGGAGGAGGTGACCATCAGTCATTATTGCTACTTTTATATTTGTAAATAGGTGAAAGGTCTCTGGAGCTTTTTAAAGAGAAAACATGCCCATTTTAAAGTGAGCCAATTTAAGAAAGATCCAGTGTAGCAAAACAGATGAATTAGCAAGTGTTTCTTCATGTGATAAAAGAATTCTTCACTCCCAAAGCAATTAAGGCAGTCTCTATGATTATTAATGGTTTAAAAGTCTACCTCAAATGTGCTTCTAATTATCCATCAGAAAAGTATTTCTGTTATTGAAGGGTCCTGGTTATTATTTAGAGACCAATTTAGCATTCATGTTGCATTATTTAAAACCTGTATTTACTGAAAGCCTATATTGGGCAAGGGATTTCCTACACATACACAGCCCTCTTTGTCAGGCTGAATGGTAAAAGGAAAATTAAAAGTAAATAAAGAATGCAACCTTAAAATGAGATTGAGATTCAAAATACTATGATATTTTTATGTACCCATTTTTACAGCATTAACTTTAAGCAAAAATTAGTACCTGATATTATACAAGCCTTGAATATATAATTTATTCATTCCATAGGTATATTTTGATTATCTAATACCTCTGAAGCACTGTGCTATCTCCTAAATAGCGAATAGTGAATATAAAATGAGGTTGATATTGTCCCTCCAAGAAAGCTGGAGCAATAAGCTGTTTATATGAAGCACTTAAGAAAAGAGGTTAGAAACCATGTAGTGCCACACTGGAAGTCACAGTCAGTCCAACAGGCAGGGAAGACCAATATGGGCTAAATTAAGAGATGAGACTTGAGGTAGCTGTACAGGAAGAGATAGACAAGAGGAAGAAGGGCAAGAATTTGTATCCAAACCAGCTTAAAAGAACTCCACAAAAGGTCTTAAAAATGGAAGCAAAAAGGTGGAGAGGTATAAAAACAAGAAATGGAAGTAGTTAGAGAAAGGATCATCGAACAGCAAGCACTGGGAATAAATGAACAGTACCAAGTCAGAGGGGAGAACAGAGTCTAAAATTGTAAGAGCTCAAACTCCACAACAGCAAAAAAACCCAGACAGGCTGGCTCCCAGGGGCCTGTCCATGCAGGCTGGCTCCAACTACAAGAGTCACACTAAGAGGATATACTATAACTTGTCAGTGTCCAGGTGACAGCTAAACCTGTTTTAATAAGGGACCTGGACTCACAGAACAGTTTTTCTTCTCCCTTCATTAATCTCCCAGCCCTAGCAGTTTTTTGTCACAAAATGCTTAACGAAGTGATGAGAGAAGTGTAAGTGTCTACCTTGTTCTCATCCTCATTACACTCTGAGGCATTCTCTCTACCTCTGTAAAGATTTCCTTAATAAAGCTCCTGACTCCACTGAATTCTCCTTCAGCTGTTGGAAACTCTGTCCATGGTCATCCCAGGGACAATATGTGCTATTTCATTGAGTCAGGGTAAGGTGACAGATTTTCAGAAATATCAGCCTGTTAACTGCCCAGAATTAAACCTTTAAGTTCCACAGCAGAGGCCAAGATAAGAGGCACCCTGTCACAAAGAGAACTCCCCCTCTGGCACTGAGCTGGGGGCTGAAGGAGACTTTAAAAGCTCCAGGTCTAGAAGGTTGAGGATAAACCACTTTGTATATAGTTAATATGGCAGTTATATTTCTACAACATAATATCTTTTAATTGAATAGCAATTTACACTTTAAATAATTATTTCCCTTACCTTGCCTCATGTTCTAAATGCTTTCAAATGTAAGACCCTTTAAAACTAGAAAATATGAATTTGCTTTATTATGGCATAACATATATACAGTATAAAGCACAAGTCTTAAGCATACAACTTGATGGATTTCTATACACACACACACACACACACACACACTCTCTCTCTCTCTCTCTCCCAGGTAACCAACACTCCAGACCAGGATGTAAAGCATTTCCAGCACCAAAAAGGTTCTCTTGTGCTCCTTTCCTCAATAATTTTTTCCTTCATAGCACTGAAGCTTTTCCTTAAAGTAAAAATTATTAAGTTGGAGATAGTAACTCTTGGCTATGCTTAATCCACTGAGGTTTGGAGAAGCTAGTTTGGTTCACTGATATACTTTCAAAGATTCAAGAAATAGTGATAACAAAAGCAAAAAAGTTACCTGTGTTGAAGGTTTACATCAAGAAAAAAAATGTACCACCCCTCTCATCAAATACAAACCCTTTCAATTCACTCATTAGGGATATTTTAAAAAATATTTTTGAAGAAAATTATATCTAAAAAGTATTGATAACAGGAATAACAAGTACCAAAAGACAATTATTAGCCTTTCAAAAATGTAATCCCTAACATAGAGCTGTCACTAACATGGGAAGTCAGCGGGAAGAGGATAGAGGGAGCTGTGCAAGAGGGACATCTGATCCGGCTGTTTCTGTGAAGTCTTTTGTTAAAGTCTATGCTTTCAACTCTGTCTCACTTACCATGGAAATAAGATACTAGCATAGGTGTCCCTGAGGGCAAGAATCAGAAGCAAAAAACAATTCCCAGAAAAGGGAATTTCACACCTTTCTGAGAAATTAGACTGGGTTATTTCAGGAAACTATAGACTTATGATTATTTGAGTAGTTAGGCAGATGTTTTTTTTTTTTCCCGAGAGGGCCACATAACACAAACCACAACAATAAGTATCACTTGTGGAAATCAGGCAGAATGAGAAGTGTTACAAACACAGTGAACTACAGACAGCACCAAGAGATTCGCCACAATAACCACCCCCGTGATCAGGGTTTGAAGCACATTCTGTAATTACCAAAGGCTGAAGTCTTTAAATTTAATCAACATCGATTTACTAAAAGTAAAAAAATGAACTCTTTATAAGAGCTGTAATTGCATACTTTGCCCATCATTTAACAGCTGTCTGCAGTACTCTCATGCCATCTTTATTTGCAACATGATTTAACCGAAGTTAGCTTTGAGCAAAACAACCTAAATAAAGGCTTAAGACCCTGGGTTTATGAGGGTCTCTAACTTTCTCCACTCCCTGACATAATCTCTATTCGACATTCACTATTGTCCATGGCAGCAAGAGGCAAGAGAACATGATTGGCTTCCAATGACCAACTGGTCCATAGCGGTAAGAACTATGAACGTTAAAGCAGAAAAAACTACTGTTCCTTTAACTTCCATTTTTTTTCTCATTCTCATGGCCAATAGACACACACATCTAGGTTACTTAAAACCTTTTAACAGTTAAACTTATTTTGAAGAAGTTAATAAGTTAAATTATTCCCCTGTCTTCATCTGAAGAGAAGCCACAAGGACCATTAGCCTAGCTATCCCACAGGTAAACGAATGAATGATCATGCACTGTGTAGGAGGCCTTTACCCACAGTTTCACAGACTCAGCTCAAACTAAGGCTGGATTAGGAAACAGTAAACACATACTATCTTGTGTTCCAAAAGCCTTTATAACAGCATTATATGGTAGGAGGCAGAATGATGAACCTCAAAACCAAGCTTTAAGGCTACTTGTGTGAATTGAGCAACACATCTTTTTCTGTGCCTCGGTTTCCTCATCTGTAAACTGGGAATGACAGGTAGCTGCCTCCCAGGGTTGTTGAAAGAATTAAATAAAATAAGTCATGTAAGGTGCCTACTATAGCCCCCAACTAAATAAGACCGTGCATCAGGAATGTATATTGAAATAGAGTTGTATGTTTCTGTGTGATGAGATGGAATGGGGTTCTCTGATCTTTGCTGATCTACCAGAATAAGGAACAGTATGACTTCAGTTGTGTTCCTTGGGAAATGGACCCTGAGATGGATGTTTCTATGCAAGAATGTTCTTAGGAAATGCCCTCAGGATGAATAATTATGGATGAGTAAAGTAGATAGGAATAGGCAGAGAGGCATTGAACTATATTGCAGTTGAAACAAAGGATTCAACTAATTCCACAGGGT
Source organism: Anoura caudifer (assembly GCA_004027475.1). Lineage (NCBI taxonomy): Eukaryota > Metazoa > Chordata > Mammalia > Chiroptera > Phyllostomidae > Anoura > Anoura caudifer. The sequence goes on from PVKU01002466.1 coordinate 123,117, forward strand.
TCTCCAGGGCTTGGATGATCCTTCTGAATCACACCATTTTAGTCACAGGACTAAGCTTTATAACCCACATTGACCAATCATGCAATGTGGGTTATACCCCAGGTAGGGGCATCACCCTAGGTGAGGTGGCTCTCTTCAGCTGAGGGCAATGCCCAGAGAGGGATTCAGCTGAGACCCACCAGCCCAGCAATAAGTGCCTCAGTCCGAAAGGGAGGATCCCAGCGGTGCAGCGCATCCACTACAGCCCAGCACTTGTGCCGCTTGGATTCACTTGCTGCTTATAATAACTTCTGAGGAAAAGTCCTCCAAAAGTTGGATTTGTCTCTTTTCCTGGGTAGTTTACAAAAAGGGGGTTAGTGGGACAAACTCACTGCAGCTGTCCCAAGCTACAGCTGATATTCTTATATCCCTGCTTTATTACTCTTTCATTGTAGATTCTTCCTACCCTTGGCTAGCACCAATTCTGGTGTATGTAGTTTACTTTGTGGGGTGACCCAGACCTCATCCCTGAGGGGACTGAGTCCCTAGTCATCATGCCTTTCTGAGGCCATGACTGACATAGTGTTCCATTTATTCCTAAAACTGGGCAAATAAGCACTAAGAAATTCCCCAGGATCACCTAAGTGCCAAACAGATTTTCCACACCCGCCGTGTAGCAGCAGCGTTGCTGCTTTCTCTTCAGGATAATTATCCCTGCCAGGGCGGTGACTACGTTCCTTGACTGCTAGCCTCCTGGCGCAAAGAAGTGATGGGGTGTTAGCATAAAGTTTGACATGACTGCAATACTACCACTGACAGAAGTGCTTCTCTTCTGGGAAGCAGGGCCTCTAAGCCCACAGATCTCAGAGTTGTGGGACAGCAACCCCAAATCCTCCCAGTGGGCCACTGGGGAAGTTGATAAACAGGGCTGTCTGTACATGCAACCTTTGGTTCCTGGATTCATGCATTCTGCCTCTTGAGCACACAGAACTATGCAGGGTGGGGCAAAAGTAGGTTTACAGTTGTGGATACATGAAACAGAGTTTATTCTTGTATTATTTTCCGAGTGAACAACTGTAAACCCACTTTTGCCCCATTTTGTATAAAGATTGAGGGGACATGCTGCACATACCTCCCATCCTTACAAGTTACCAGTTCCAAGCTGACACTCATTTGTGCTTTCACAAGGTTATTCTAACACTACTGGGAAGGTAGCTTCTGTGTGGTGTGGACTTGCTGTGTCCAGTAAATGCCGTAATCACATATTTACTTCTGTGCCTCCTTTGCTGTAAAAAGCGTTCCTTGGTTTGATAGAATGTTATGCAGAGCCTGTGCTGGTGGATCAAACACTCTTTAAACTGTGGGATAGTGGTGCTGATTGATGTCCTACAGGAAGGTAAGGCAAACCCACACCCAAAACATATGCTGATTCCTGGGTGAAAAAGTTCCTGTATAATTAGGCCGTCACCAATTGTTGGTTGGTCTTCTTGAAGGGTGGTACCATATGAGAGACTCAGTATTGGTCTCTGTTATCAATTGAATGTCTGTGTCCCCCCCCCAATATGTTAAAACCCTATCCCCATTAGGAGGTAGAGAGAGATCATGAGAGCAGAGTCCTCACGAATGAGATTAGTGTCCTGATCACAGCCATAAGAGAATTTGCTTCCCTTCTCTGCTGCCCACCACGTGAGGCAGGAGTCTGCAACCTGGAAGAAGGCCCTCCCCAGAGCCTGACCATGCCGACCTCCCGATCTCAGACTTCCAACCTCTAGAAATGCAAAATAAATTTCTGTGGTTTGTAAGCCACCATTCTGCAGCACTTTGTTAGAGCAACCTCAATTGACTAAGACGGCATCTCCTGCTGAAATGTGGACATTCAGCAGCGGCAGTAACAGGATGAACCCTGGAAGGGAGAGCCCACGCTGTCGGGCCCCTGCACAGCCCCCACCACTGCCACGGTGGCTGCTCCACTTAATGTTCCCATTGCGTCAGCACTGAGATGGCCAGCAACAGTGACTGGCTGATGTCAGCTAAGTCATTTGGTCTACTTGGAGGTTTAGTGCCCCTTCTATGATAGATCGTCTCTGGCACAGATTAACATGTACTATAAATATCTTCACACTCTTTGCCCACTCTTGTGTGTCCATCCATGTGCTTCTCTCTAGACCTCCTTGTCCCCCGTCTTCTAATCTTTTTCCTTCCAGTCCCCTCACCAACAGACAGGCCACTTTACATAGCCTGTGAGTTCATAAATATTCTTACCCCAGTCTACTTCTCTTTCCACACACAATGGATAATGGGGGCACCATCCAAACTCTACCCATTGGGAAGATTTGGGGCCACCTCTAATGGTTGATAATGCCACAGTGTGTTTATGGTTAACACCTACTCATATTTGAATCAAGCCCAGGCTTTTTTTTTTCTTTTTTAGTTAATCAGAAAGACTCTGTGTCCCTGCAGTCCTCTGCAAGTTGAGAAAGGAGCACCAGACACGGGCTTCATGAATGTACAAGTTTTATTTACAATTGGCTGTTGCTGGGTTCACCAGACCTTACACGTGGTAGTATGACCCCACCCAGTTTATGACAGGCAGTTCTGGTGCATGGCCATTTGGTATCCCACTGTCTAGGGCTCAGTAGCACCCTAATAACTATTTATTAAATGATGTATAATTCCCTGCAGGCCCATGTTCTGGGAGTTTGCACTCTGTTGTTCCTTTGAGGGTGTTAAAGACTGAAAGTTTATTTCCCCCCAAATTCATATGTTGAAGCTCTAACTTCCAGTGGGGCTATATTTGGGAAGGAGTCCTTTAAGGAAACAATTAAGGTTAAATGAGGTTATAAGGTTGGGGCTCTGAACCAGTAGGATTAATGTCCTTATAAGCAAAGACACTGGAAACCTTTCTCTCTCTCTCTCTCTCTCTCTCTCTCTCTCTCTCCCTCTCTCTCTCTCTCTCTCTCTCCTTCTCTCTCTCACTCTCTCTGTTCATCTACTCAGGAAAGGCCTTAAAGTACACAGTGAGAAGGCAGGTACAGTATCTACAAGTAAGGAAGAGAGCTCTCACCAGAAAGTGATCCTGCTGGGACTTGACCTGGAACTCTAGCATTTAATCTGTGAGATAATTACTTCTGTTAAGCCACCTAGTGTCTGGGATTTTGTTAAGGTAGCCCCAGCAGACTAATACAGGGGACTTCCTGCCACCAACACATTGTATCATGAATCTGCTTCGTCATATGGTCTAAGCAGCAAAGCCACCTATACCACAGCCTAGAACTAGTGCAGAGTGCTTCCCTGCTATGGGCCCTAATCAAGGATGGCAGCTTTTTAGATCATTCAGAAAATGTATTGAAGAAATGTCCCCAAGTATGAAATATACCACCTGAAGAACTTAAGAGGCTTAGCAGATGTTGTACTTACTTCTTAGTGATAGGAAGCTTGAAATGCAAAAATTTGTGCTTTATTTCGGACAGATATTCTAGTATGCCTCAAAAGAATGGTCTCCAAAAAATTTTAATTATTGTGACAAGCACTTGAATCTTCATTGGTCATGTTTAATTTTGCTTCTTCAATAATGTAGACTCAAACTTTTTAAGCATATCCATAGTCTATGGAAAAGTAGGTGTGATATAGCAACTATATGACAGAAATTAAGAAGAAGCTAAGACAATTTTATCTAGCTTTTTCATAGCTGTCAGACATATAAAGATATACTAGGAATTGGCAGCATATGAAACATCATTTACTGGTATTATTCACATGCCACACTGACCACTAGATTGTAAGACAGAGCTCCAGAAATAAAATCTTCAAATCCAAATTAGTACAGGAGTGTGGCTGAGACTAGGGAGAGGTATATGAGGTATCTCGTGTGAATTTTTAAAAAAAGTTTTACAGTTGATGTACAATATTATATTAGTCCCAGGTATACAACCCAGTGATTAGGCATTTATATAATTTATGAATTATTCCAATAATCTGGTATCCATCTGACACCATACATAGTTACTACAATATCATTGACTATATTCCCTATGCTGTACTTTATATTGCCATGACTATTCTGTAACAACCAATTTGTACTTCTTAATCCCTTCACTCCCCTCCCATCTGACAACCATCAAAATGTTCTCTTTATCTATGGGTATATTTATTTCTGCTTGTTTGTTTGCTTTTATTTTAATTTTTGTGTTTTTAAAGATTTTTATTTATCTATAGAGAGAAGGGAAGGGAAGGAGAAAGAAATGAAGAGAAACATCAATGTGTGGTTGCCTCTTACATGGCCCCTACTGGGGACCTGGCCTGCAACATAGGCATGTGCCCTGACTAGGAATCAAACTGATGACCCCTTGGTTCACAGGCCCAGGTTCAATCCATTGATCCACCCCAGCCAGGGCTGTTTGCTTTTTAGATTCCACATAAAAGTAAAATCACATGGCATTTGTCTTTCCCTATCTGACTTATTTCATGCAGCACAATACCCTTTTGGTCTATCCATGTTGTTGCAGATGGCAAGATTTTATTTTTTTATTGCTGAATCATACTCTATTATGTATGTGCACCACTAATGCTTTATCCATTCATGTAATGATGAACACTTAGATTGCCTCCACATCTTGGCTATTGTAAATAATACTGTAATGAACATATGGACGCATATGTCTTTTTGACTTGGTGTTTTCAGTTACTTTGAATAAATACTCAGAAGTGAAACTGCTCGGTCCTTTTCTGTCTCTAATTAAAACATTTGTTTCAAAGTCTATTTTGTCTAGTATAAGTATTGCTACCTCAGCTTTTCTACTTTAATTTTCATTTTCACAAAATATCTTCTTCCATCCCTTTACTTTCAGTCTGTGTGTCTTTCAATCTAAAGTGAGTTTTTTATAGACAGCATATGTAAGGATCTTGTTTTGTTATCTACTCAGCTACCATATGTCTTTTGATTATAGCTTTTAATCCATTTGCATTTAAGGTAATTGTTGATACATATGTATTTATTACCCTTTTATTATTCATATTTTTTATCTTTTTTTTCTATTTCTTCTTCTTAAAGACCCTTTAACATTTCTTGTAATGCTGGTTTGGTAGTGATGAACTCCTTTAGCTTTTGTTTTGTCTGGGAAGTTCTTTATCTCTCCTTTGATTCTAAGTGATAGCTTTGCTGGGTAGAGTAATCTCGGCTGTAGGTCCTTGTCTTTCATCACTTTGAATACTTCCTGCCAGTCCCTCTGGCCTGCAAAGTTCCTGTTGAGAAATTAGTTGACAGTCTTATGGGAGCTCCCCTGTAAGTAACTAACTGCTTTTCTCTTGCTGCTTCTAACATTCTCTCTTTGTCTTTAATCTTTGTCATTTTAATTACCATGTGTCTTGGTGTGGTCCTCTTTGGGTTCATCTTTTTGGGGACTCTCTGTATATGCTGGACTTGTATGTCTATTTCCTTCATTAGGTTAGGGAAGCTTTGTCATTTTTTTCAAATAGATTTTCAATCCTTTACATTCTCTTTCCTTTTTCCGGCAACCCCATGATGTAAATGTTGGTACACTTGAAGTTGCCCCAGAGGCTTCTTGCACTATCCTCATTCTTTTGGATTCTTTTTCCTTTTGGATCTTCTGATTGGGTGTTTTCTGCTTTCATATATTTCAAATCACTGATTTTATCCCCTGCTTCATCTACTCTACTGTTGATTCCCTGTAAATTACTCTTCATCTCTGACTGGATTTTTTATGTTTTCTGCCTCCTTTTTTATGTTCTCTATCTCCATTTTTACATTTCCTATTCTTTGTTGAAGTTCTCACTAAGTTCCTTTACTCTTCCCCTTGGTTTATTGAGCATCCCTACCCAGTTTTGAATTCACATCTAGTAGGTTTTATCTCCATTTTATTTAAAACATTTTCTGGAGTTTTATTCTGTTCTTTTATTTGGGACATGTTTCTTTGTCTCTCAATTTGGACTGCCTCCTTGTGTTTGTTTCTATATGTAAGGCAGAGCTGCTATGTCTCCTAATCTTGGTAGAGTGACCTTATGTACTAGGTGTTCTATAGGGCACTGTGGCACACCTTCACCAGTCACCCAACCTGAGTGTTTCCAGGTGCACCCTCCATGAGGGCTGTGTGCAGGCTTCTGTTTTAGTTGAGCCTTGGTTGCTATTAGCACATCAATAAGAGGGATGTACCCCCAGGCCTATGGGCTGTGAGGACTGCCCACAACCACTATGAAGGGTCTGCTATGCAGGGACTGACATCATAGAGCAGGACTCACTTCAGAGGGTCTCTGGTGCCCATTGAGTTCACACTGTAGTGTGCCACTTGTGGAGATGCTTTAGTGTGGTCTGATTCTGTCCACCTGGTGTGCTGTGCAGTCCACAGTCTGCTGCTGCTTATGCCCTGCTGGGGCTTCCTGGAATGAGCTACAGAGTGATCTGCAGATGCCTGCTACTTGTGCTGAGCTTGAAGGTACCCAGAAGAGGCAAAAACGTGAACCAAGCCTGGCTGCTACTAGTGTCAGGCCTGGGGCCACTTACCAAAGCCAGATGCTGCTGGCTTGAGGGATTTTAGGAAAGCTGAAAGCATGAGCCAAGATAGGCCATTTGTATGGAAAAGCTACTGGAAATGGCTTGGATGGGCCCACAAGTTGGGTGGAATGTGATCTCAGGGAATCACCAAGGCATGGTGAATGCTATTAACCAGGTTGACAAAGACTCAGATATATGGCATACATTTGTCAGCTCTGTCCTGGGAGTGCTTAGCAAAGGAACAATGGTCTCTGCCAGCACTTCTGTCTGGAAGAAAGCTGTTTCTCTAATGCCAGATAATTCAGCTCCTCCCTTCATGTCCTCAGCACCTTTTAAGCTGCTGTCCCAGAGCTGAGAGCAAGTGAGTCTAAGTCTGAGTGCAGCCCCTTTAAGAGGAATGTCTGGTACTCCAGAAGCCCTCTGTTTCACTTAGCCACAATCCTCACTGGTTTTCACTGCAAAAAGTTATGGGGGCTTCTCTTTCAAGCACTGGAACTCCAGCCTGGGGAAGATGATGGAAGGCTGGGAACCCTCACTCCCCAGAGGACACCTCTTACAGCCAAGATATCCCTCCCAATTTTTAATTGCCATGGGTGGGTGTGGGATCAGTCTTTCTACCAGTCTTGATGTGGCTTCTTCTGTATATCCTTAGTTATAGGACTTATGTTCAGCTAGATTTCAGGCAGTCCTCAATGATGGTTTTTCTGTAGTTCAGTTCTAATTATGATGTGGTTGTGAGAGGATGCAAGTACTGCATTTGCCTATTCTGCCATCTTGATTGAAAGCTCCTCAGAAATATGCTATTCTTAAAATTAAATCCTGGTTGTGATTCTCAGTGTTTTCTGATCTCAAGCTGCAGATGAGTCTCTTTTATTGCCCACTGACTTTCATACTTCTCTTTGAAGGGTAATTAATCACTGTATTTCTCCTATGCACAAATGGCACTCAGCAGAAGCCATCCAATTCCATTGTCCTTATTAGTACTTTCACCTCTAAAAGTCTGATATGTTGAACCAGCCAAGTGCTTTCCTTCCATGGGAATCTCATCCCAGTTCATAAGTAGTGAAAGGATAAACAATTGAATGGCTACTTTATGATAGGGAGAATTAGCCACCCTTGCCAACCAGCTGCAAGAACCCAGTTCCAAAATCCCATTTTAGAGCCGGCTTCCTCAGAGCATTCTGGTACCAAATCTCTTCAGTCTGTTTCCCTGAGAAAGAGATTTGGAAGACTTGAGTGCAGAAAGTTTTGAGGAGGGTCCTTGAGATGGACACCAAATGGGGAGTTAAGGAAGCAGGTGTGGACAGAGAGAAGAGTCAAACTTCCAGGCTGTCTCACTGGGAATATCTGGAGCAGGAATGGCCCTTCCCCAAAGCATTGAAATTGAGTATTTATTCCCCTGCCTGGCCAGTCACTATATGTAGGCTGCCCCTGGGAAGCTGGTGTGATCTAGTATGAGACAATCCTTTGACTGATGGCAATTTCCCCAGAGCAACTTAGTTTAGGGCCCTCAGCCCCCAAGTTTCTCAGTTACTGGGAGAGTTAGTTACTTAGTTGTTAAGGGGAGTTCTGGGTAGTCCACCATCATATCCAGTATAAACACATGCTTAACACACACACACACTTTTTTTTCCCTAATGAGACCTAAGCTAAGATCAAGAAACAATACTTCTTTTTGCTAGATATTTCTAAGAAAAATAAGGCATCCACCCTTCAAAATGCTGAAGACTGTTCTTCTACCACAAGAAAAGTACACAAATGATTTCAATCAAGGACATGTTCTAGAATTTAAATGTTCTTCCCACAAATGAAACCAAAAGCATAACATCTAACATAGATAATATCAGTTCAAAATATTTAATTGCACAAACACAGAGTAGAAGAGATCTGATATGATAACATTTTATATAGAAAATATCTAGAGGGAGGGAATATTTTCAAGTTTAGTATGTTTCAAGAGTATAAAGGCAATTACCATGAAAGCAAATGCATGCAGTTCTAGTAATAGAAATATAGTGTTGCTAGCAGATGTTAAGGTTCTGCCATATTCCCATAATGAACAACCACATCTAGAGAGGTACTCAGTTCTCGGCCTCACATTTTAAAAGACACAGTTCAAACCAGACTGAGTCCTGAGAATAGCAATCAGAGGTTTGAAAACAATGCATTATGGAGAAAAGCTGAAGGGTAGGGGAGTGGTTATTCCAGAAAAGACAGGCCTTCATGACGAAGGGATTCAATTGAATATATCGGGTCTGGGTTTCTCCAGAAAGAAGGACTAGGATTTGTGGGTAGAAATTAAAGGGAACAGATCTCAACTCAATATAATGAAAAACTTTCAATGAGAGCTGTCTGACAATGGAACCAGCAGTGACAGCCCTGCCCTGAAAGAGCCCAAGCCAAAGTTCCCTCAGGGGTACTGGGGTCCCCCCCAACCACAACTGCCGCCGACACACACACATTTTAAAATCTTATTTTTTTAAGGTAAAGGAATACGGTGAAGAAATAAGACCATCCCAGACCAGGAAAGGAGCAAATTTCAAAAAAGAAGGTAATTTTTCCTTTAATCCTCTGCATTAGAGATCTGCATTATATATAAAAACTCTCTCCAACTCAGCAACAGAGCAGGATTCCACCCAGCTTCTAGCATTCCACCTTGCCAAGAAAACAGAAGTATGGAAAAATAACACCTGGAAGATTAAATGGCAAATAGTTCATTAACAAACCAATACAACTGAAATATTTTTCATTTAATATGCCCATTTATATGCTTTCTCAAGAACTTTCTCAAGAAATGAGTCATCTATGTGAACTCAAGTAAACTGACACCTCCTTGGGGCCCAGTTCACACTTCTGGGAATAAATACAGGAGTTGGGGTTCAATAATCCTTTAATCTTTTTCAGCCCAAACAGTCTCACAGCCTGTGAGGAGGCATTGCTTTTATTAAGAATGTCTTATTGAAGTGGTGAACACACAATACAATATACAGATGAAGCATTATGGAATTGTATACTTCAAACCTATATAATTTTACTAACCAATGTCACCCCAATAAATTCAACTAAAAATATAAATAAATAAATAAATAAATAAATAAAATGTCTTAAAAGCCATTAGTTAGCCAGGAGAAGCACCACTTTTTTTTTTTTTTTGCTATACAAAGTAGTTGTGGAAGATCAGTTTGTTGTTGAAATTTATGGCTTACTAAAACATGGAAGAAAGCAAAAGATAAAGACTTCCCAGGCAGGAAAATATCTTGAATAATCACAGATGTGAGTTGGTTTGGGTTTTTACTTGTTTTTATTTCTTCCTGTGAGTGCACAGAAAAGTCTGAGTTTGATTGCTCCTTGTTAGGTGCACATGACTAGGGGAAGTCAGATGGTTTTAAGGACTCTGTGCTTTAAAAAACAGTCTCCTAAAAATGATGCTTTTAAAAAAATATATTGGGAAATATTTTTTGGTAGAAAATGTTATAGAATACTATTGAAATAGGAACAGAACTGACTGGGTTTTTTTTTAAGACAAGGATGTCATGTTACATATGTGTTTCAGAGAATTTGTGTGATATTTTAAGTTTATGATCTTGTATTTGAATCAAAGTTCAACAAAAGAATTAAAATACATTATTTTATGATATTAAAATTGTTTAAAATATAATTAAGATATTATCAAATAACTTTTCATCTGAATCCAAAAAGTAAAGAAATTTCATTTTAATTTATATGTATGTATGTATGTATGTATGTATGTATTTATTTCCACCCAGGAGCAGCATTATAGCTTAGCAGAGTGAAGAGCTGACTAGAAGGTATAGTCTAAATGATGACAAAAGGCACATCCTTCCTTAAACACATATGTCAAATCTAACACAGACCTGAAATGCTCACATTCATCATCACTTTGGGTTCTAGGACCCTGGGTCACTGATAAAACACAACATACTCTCTAAAGGAACAATGAAATCTAGTAACATTTATCTTGAATTAATTCAGCAGATTAACTAGTTATCTAAAATGCTAGCCACAAGCTGCCATAAATCAGCTGCTAAAAAGCTAATGTAATGCTAATAAATATTAATAGATGTATAATTACATAATTAAGAAAGTAAAACCTAGGGAAGGAAAAGGTCAGCGTAATTTGGGGGAGGGGTGGGAATAAGGAGGGTGAAAGAAGGAAGGTAGGGGGGTGGAGATGTCCAGAGGCAAGGACCTGGGAAATGAGCAGCACAATGGGAGAAAGTGGGAATTCTGGAAGTGGTACTGAGAATCCGGGCCTTGGGGGCTGAGCAAGAATGTACTTGACTTGAAAGAGAAATCTTAATGACTTCAAGCATGGATCATGCACCCAAATTTAATTGAAGAATTAGCTAATGTTTGTGAAGTGCTTTGCTATTTTCAAAGTACTTTCATATTCATGATAGTAATTAATCTACTCATGTTCTGAGATGGCTTCTATTATCCTCATTTTAAAGATGGAAACTGAGGCTGAGATGCAATGATTTGCCCTGAATCACACCAGGCCTTCTACCTCCCATTTCTTGTGCTCATCACACACCACCATGCAGCTCCAACATTGTTTTCGCTTTATTTTACTGACTTTGTGGATGTTAGAATGAAAGTGAACTAGTTAAAAATAAGTAAATGGTACTGAACTACACCACACTTTATGTAAATATTTCAAGATGCTTTTACTTATGGTCTATTGTTTTCTCCTTAGATACTATTATCTCCATCTTATAGATTAAATGAATTATAATACAGAACAACTCAAAATTCTACAGGAAATTACTGATATAGAATTAAAAACAAACTCTTTTAAGTGTGGCTTTTCCTATGCCACCACTCTGGTTGCATTCCCAGCACATGGTTTTTATAAAGCTGAAGTCACGACTAGGCCATAATGATGAAGACTTGTGGGAAAAAAACACAGGAAAGAGAAGGGAAAAGCTCCCAGGACACACAGAATTCAAATAGGATCTCATACTCAGAGTTACATTAAACTGGTTTGAAAAAGCCTGTGTTAAAATAGTAACAACAACAATAGTGAGTGCTTTGGAAAAGGAAAATGCAAGGTCTCTGCTAAAATCACCACACAGCTCTCCTGTAACTGCTGAACTTGACATTGAGTCTAGTCCTTCTGAAGCTGTACTGCAGATAAGGGAAGGCACGTTCATATCACAGATGGGAGAACAGTTTGTACAACTAAGCTCATCACGTATATGTGGTATACAATCGGAACGTATTTACTTTTATGGAGCAGTAGATAAATATTTGCAGAAAAACTGAATAACACATAAATAAGATTTAATTTATTATAGCAGACATATTTCCTTTTTTTGAGCTCCCTTTCCTGGCCTATTTGATGTTCAGTTGTGGATGAAAATGTATTAACATTTTGCTGATACTCTTTTTCAAGAAGACTGCTTATGTCATGCTGCAGTTGGTTTACTGATTTTAAAAACTGCAAAATAAAGATCTGAGAAATAATTACCTCAGCAATTCTTGACCTCAATTTAGTAATGCAGTCTTTCTACCCATCTTGCACCAGGATATCTTCAATTATCCAAAAGTCTATGATGTAATTTTTCCAAAAGTCTCCAAGTAAGCCAAAGAAAAATGTTGCAAAATGTTGAGGAGATAAGGTGGGAAAAAAAGTCACAAAATCAAATTATAGGCAACACAAATTTAAAAGGAAATCTGGAGATCATTGAATTAGACCAGTTATTCTCAACCTTGGCTAAACAATAGAATCCCCTATAAAGCTTTAAAATTATGCCACAGAGAGAAAGAAGGAGCTCCTACCCTTTCGGACAGCATGGATGGAACTCGAAAGCATTATGCTAAGTGAAATAAGTCAGGCAGTGAGGGACAAATACCGTACTATCTCACTTTAAGTGGAACCTAATCAACAAAACAAGCAAGCAAGCAAAATATAAACAGAGACATTGAAATTAAGAACAATCTGACAGTAACCAGAGGGGAGGTGAGAGGGGTTAATGGCGTGGGAAGGGTTTTCAGGAACAACTATAAAGGACACATGGACAAAACCAAGGAGGGGGTTGGAATCAGGGGAGAGAGGTGGGGATGACTAGGGTGAGGGGGCAGTGGTGGGGGGAAAATGCAGACAACTGTACTTGAACAACAATAAAATAATTAAAAATAAATAAATGAATAAAAATTGAATTTAAAAGTTAACAAAAAATAAAAATCCTAATGTCCAGGCTACACCTCAGACCAATTACATCAGACTCTCTGGAAGCAGAACCCAGGCCTGAGTTTGTTGTTTTTTTTTTCAGGTTCCCCAGGAGATTTAAATGTACAGCCAAAGTTGAGAACCATTGGAATAGACCCATTAAAATAACCAAATCCTTAAAATGGTGCTCTTTTCTAGTAGGCTTAAGGGCGGAAAATGTATGAGAGATTAAGTGAAGCTGGTTGAATCACTTCCTAACTGTATGAGTAAAGCAAGTCAATTCTCTCAGTCTCCGGACTTCCTCAGAGGGCTGCCATGAAGAAGAAACCAGAAGAGAGAACATATGAAGGCCCCTAGCCTACTACTTGGCTCATAAAAACACCAGATAAATCTCTCTTCCACCCCCTCTATCCAGACACCCCCCACCCCAAGTGTTTTAGGTAAGCACTACTTCCTGACCAAATAAATTTGATAATAGATCTAAACATAGCCACAACTGTTCCCAAAGAATTTTTAGACAAATACAACTACCGCCTTTCTTTCACCAATAATAGAATAGAAATAAACAAACAAAGTCTTCAATTCACTAACTAGCATGCCAAAAGCACATTAAAACTTGGTTGGTTGAAATAAAAATAAGTTACCATATTTTGTCAGTTGGCTAAGCCGAAAGATAGATAATCATCGGTAATCACCAGTGTTGACAAGGATGTGGCAAAACAAGGTTGTGGGAATGTAAATTAGTACAAACTTTTATGGAAAGTAATTTGGCAGATCTATCAAAATTTTAAATGTACATATTTTTTCTATCCAACTAATCCATTCTGGTAACCTATCCTTGAGACATACCTACTCACGGAGATAATTGTGTTTTTGTTTTTGCTTTCATGGCACTTGAGACTTTGAAATTGTTTGTTTGCAGTCCTTATTCATCACTAGAAGGTAAACCCGTATGGGAAGAGTATCTTCAGTCTTGCTCATCAGGCAGAAGTGGCCGGGCTTGCCAACGGGCCCATGTTCCGGTTATATTTGCTGCCCACAATGTCATGCTGCTTGAAATGTGTATTTCCTTGATTTCTAACGCACTATCCCCATCAATCCATTTGTGGCTTTCTCCGTTTTATTTCTTTCAAATAATATATAAACACCCATAAATATATCATTTCACCCAAACAATGATATCAACAATTGCTTCTGTCTATTGATACGCTTTCTCCAGGCTATCCTCTGTGCGTCTGCCACCCTTGCCGCCTCAGGGATAACCGCCATTCTGAACTTTGTGCTTATTATTCCTTCACTTATTTTGAATGTTACAAAAATGGTATTATGCTATATATAGTTTTCTGGAATTTTCTTTTTGCACTCAATATTTTGTAACAGCTGCATGTGGGTTTAGGTATAACTGTACTTTCATTCATTGCAAGGAAATACTCCATTGTAAGAATTAACCCTAATGTACTTATCTATTCTCCTATAGTTGGCATTTCTGCGTTTCCATTTTGGGGCCATTAAGAACAGTGGTACTAGGAACAGTCTTCCTAATATTTTTATAGCACCAGGTTGATTTCTGGCAGGAAGTCTGGCTGCCATCACACTAACCCCATCACCCATAAGAGTCATCAATGGGCTCTCCTAAAGTGCTTAATTTGTCTCCCCAACCCCTCCCACCTCCAGACTAGATCAAGGCACCCTGGGGAAGGAACCCAATAAAAGGGCAAACACTCCTTTAAAAGGCAGTGCTTGGCAGCAAACATTTATTGGAGTGACTATCCCTTTCCAGACTGGCTGCTTGCTTTGCCCACCTCCTGCCAGAAGTTTAATGATATTTTTATTTGAAAGACAGAATCCTAAATAGTTGGAGTTCAATACCTCATTCCTATCATTTAAAAAATTAACTGCAAAGAGAATTTTAGCTACTGATATTAACTCTCAAAGATAGTCTTCTTTAGCACTCATGCTTGACATCTAGTCCCACAGAATGCAAAGGCGGACTCCTTGATTGGTGTGGTGTGGGTCAACACACACACACACACACACACACACACACACACACACACGCCTGAGTGAAAAATCCAGTAACAATAGCTACTTATAACCCATTTTATTTCCTCTCACTAAGAAAAAAATGAAATGGATTTAGCATTTTGGGATGGGGGTGAGGGAGTAAGAGTGGTGTCATAGTTTTCCAGAGCCTCTTTAGTGGAGCAGTAGGACTGGAATCCGGATCACCGTCTGTGGAGGAGGGGCAGGAGGTAAGAAGTAGGCATGAGGTGGAATTGTCCTCTGTTCTGTCTGGGAGGGATGAAAGGAAAAACAGTGAACTTTTGTTTGTTGGTTTTAAGACGTGAACAGTAGAGAAGTAGCCAAAGTAGAAAGACACATGAATAAGGGTGATTCTGAACTACGTGGGAAGGGATGGAATTTGCCCGCACAGATGAAGGGATTAGCCAGCAACCAGAAAAGGGAGGTCACTTCCTCTGGAATGAGAGGAAAGCTGGCACCGATGGGTGCAGATAAAAATAGATAAAAGTATGGGTTGGGGAGGTGTGAGATGTTCAGGAAGTTCACGCTGATGTTCTCAATACTCTTTGTGAAGAGGTCTGTGGGGAGAGTGACACTGGACACTCTCAGAAGAGGAGACATGCTTGTGTTAAGCTATTTGGGGGCCAGGACCAGTTGCCACAGGTGGGCTCCAGGAGGGATGGTTAAGTAGTGCTCCAGGTCCTGTGACAGTGGAAGGTAGTTCCCTGGCTGGGTGTCCTCCACCAGTGATCCCTGTGGCAGCCACAGGACTGAGGAAGGGGCTGACAGATGCCCAGGGGCTGGGGAAGATGGAAGGGCAGGGCTGAGTCTGGGGAGGTGCTCACTGGGACATGAGGGTCAGAGGGCGCTCCTGCTTCTCAGGGACTTAGGCCTTGGTGGACAGCAGGACTGCAAGGTGTGCATTTTAACAAAGAGGTCTTTCTTCCTCCACCCCCGAACACCTGTAATCGGAACAGAAAGGCACAGGGAGGAGCACGTGCTTAATTAACTACAAGGCTGTTTTTAGTTAGATAGTCTATAGTTGGCGGTCCCTGTTGTTTTCTCTTTCCTGAGAGGAGGCAGCCACTTGAAAAAACTTAATTAAAAATAAACGATTTATGTAATTTGAGGTCTTTGGACAATGGGAACACAGAAAATATCTTAAAATACTGGTGAGACAAAAGCAGTATTTACAGAGGGATTACAAATAATTTGGACCCTATTGTAAAATAAGTAAAAATAATCATTGTAAGACAATACATATGTTATTCTTTCTTCTTTTCCTAAATTGCCCTAAATCTTTTAGGTCCTTTCTTAGTGAGAGGAAATAAAATGGGTTATAAGTAGCTGTTGTTACTGGATTTTTCATTCAGTCTATTGTGTGTGTGTCGGGAGGTGGGGGCTGTTCATTCACACCCATCAAAGAGTCCCTCTTAGCTGAACTCTGTGGCAGTTGATGATATTAACCACTCCTTTCCTTTTGAAATTCTTCTCTCTTGGCTTATAACTCCTGTTTCTCTTCTTAACTACATATGACCATTTTCTCATCTCCATTTTTTGCCTACTATCCTGTTGCCTTTCTCTTAAAATGCTCATGCTCTAACCTTGGCCATTTCCTCATTACTCTGAGCATTTTCCTTAGACAGAACCACCTCTCCGATACCCACCCTGGAGCCCCAGCTCTGTCACAGAGCCATAGACCCACAGAGCCAACTGTTTCAGAGTACCGCAAGTGTAACAAGTCCCACGCTGAGTTCCTAATTCCCCTATTCCCAACTCCTCCCCCAACCAGCAAACCTGATATTCTTCCTGCTTTCTCTTTCTAAGTGTATGGAATCTCCATCTGTGTAAATTCAACCAAATGGAATCCCTGGGAATTGTGGCAGCTCCCCAACATTTATACAATCAGTCCCTGAAGCTCGAACAATCTACCTCCTTAACATCACGTCCATCTAGTCCTCCTTCTCCACTCCCACTGCTTCTGCCTTGATTTATACTCTTTTTATCAGTAAAACAAGAACTGCATTTGTAAACCATTAGGTTGTACAGTTTATAGAAGATTGATATTAATACATATTTGGTTGAGGAAATATGTCTTATTACTCCTTTAGTAAGATGCTTTGTCAAAAGGAAAAGAGGTCTCTAACTAACCACACTGTAGGCCAGAGGTAGAGCCGTTCATTGTAGATACTGATGTGGGAATGAATCATTGGAAATGGAGAAGGCCTAACACACTTAGCATATATCTTTCTTCCATGGAGATTTGATGCAATCATTTTACTTTGTGGATAATTTGTGGTGGGATGGAGATAGACTATAGAGTTCTCTTTGGTGAAAGACTCTGCCAGAGTTGTTCCCAACTTTACCCCACAACTCGAGTGTAGAACTGAGTTAATAACACCCATGATACTCTAGTCCAGAGATTTTCAAACCCATATGCCACAAGAATTTTTAAAACATGCAATACCTAATTTTAGTCAGGGCCACTGACCTCTTTTCCCTTAGACTGTCAAATAAAAAAAAATGAGAAGCCAACACAACAATAGCCATCTAGTGTGAATGAATCAAAATTACACCTATTTTTTGTCAGATGGGCAAAAAATATCTTTTTGGTGTGCCAGAGAATTTTAGTAATCAGTTTATATGTGCCATGAGGTGAAAAAAGTTGAAAATCATTTTGCTAGCCTAATAAGTTAGTGCTAAATGCCTGCCTTGTATCTATTTCTTTTATTCAAGATCCTCACACCCATTCCTCTCCCTAGGGTAAGCATTCCCTCTAATATGTTTACTATGCATATCATTGGGCATGTGTACATCCGTACAAAGAAAAAGCTACAAGGCCATACATGATCTGCTGTTAACTCTCTGACTTCATTTCCTCCCACTCTCCCTCATCTCATTCTATTTTAGCCATTCTGGCATCCTAGCTATTTCTTGAACTTATTAAGCACACATAAGGGCCTTTGTACTTGCTGTTTCTTCTGCCTGAAACAGTTATTGCTCAGCTATCCATGTGGCTCACTCACATCCTTCATATCTCTGTTCAACTTTGCTTTTTTTTAAAAGGAGGAGGGAGACAACCTGCCCTAATGAGAGGCAACAGGGCATCATGATGAAAAGCCAGACTCTAGAGTTAGATTTACTAGGCTTATGTTCTCACTCTGCCACTTACTCTGTGATCTTCAGCAGGTAGTCCTGTGCCTCACTTCCCTCAGCTCTAAAATGGGGATGATGATAGTACCTACCTCATATGCTTACAATTTTACCTAGCATATAATCCACACTATTTAAATATTACCTAATGATATTATTATTATACATTTACATTTATTATTATAATTAAGCTCCAGGAAGGCAGGGACTCAGTTTTCTTGGCATTCCCAGTGCCCAGACAGTGCCTAGCAAGAGGCAGTAAATATTACATGAAAGCTATTTCACATGTGCATGGCTTTTTAAGGAAAAACTTTTTTTAAATCTAATGTGCATATCTGTGAATTTTCACAAATAACCCTCAAAATGTCTCTCACAGTCTTCTATAGGCTAAACAAAATTTCAGTATTTCATCTTCACACAGTATAGAATAACTACACTTGAGGGAACACCTTATTCTGTGTTAGGTACTGAAACCGAGGCTTTGCGAGCATTATTTAACTTTACTCCAGTGAAGTACTTCTTTCTAATGTTTAGGAGAATGAGATGAGGCTCAGAGAGGGTTAAATAGCTGGCAGTTTACACAAAAAGTGAGGAACAGGGCTAGAATTTGAATCCAGGCCTTTCCAATTGTAAAACACACACTCATGGCCACTTTGCCATATGACGCCTCTAATTTTCCTACTGTCAAAACTACATGCATATTTAAGGTCAGATGGGGGTTTCATAACAAAGGTTTAGCTCTCTAAAGTAACCTGAAATAATAATAATAAGTAATAAATAACATTTGATGAGCACTTCCTGTGCACTATGCAATTGTTCCAAATGTTTTAAGTATATTAACCAATTTGCTCCTTGGAACTTTATCTTCTGATTAATAATGAATTATTTGGGGATAAACAGAGCAGCCTCAAAAAAAGCAGCAATCTTGAAATCAATTAACATTCTGATTATATTTAACATAGAAATAAACTTGAAGATAATTTATCATTTTGTCTTATAATTTGGGAATAGTTTTCATTGCAACAGACCAAAAACACTCCCACATCAAACCAACTTAAACAAAAAAGAAAGACTATTGGCTTACATCATTGAGAAATCTCCAGAGGCAGAGCTCCTCCTCCTCACTATCCCAATTTTGTGCACTGTATCTGGTGGTTCTTGCTACCTCCAGATTCTGCCCTCCTGACAGCAAGATAAGAGGCAGCAGCTCCCACCTCACATATACCCAAGTTCAAAACCAGAGGGACTTGTCTACCAGTCCTAGGATTACTCTGATTGCCCTGGCTTAAGTCACTGTCCACTCCTGAAACTATCCTGTGGCAAAGGAGATTCAGTTCCCTGATTCTGGTAAAGCAGGTGAAACTCACTGATTGCCATGGGCCAGAGTCACCAGCTCTACCTCTGAAACCAAAGGATGACACTCCAGCCATATAAACTAGGAAAAGGGATAGAGAGATGGGTCCTCAGAAGAAAATCTGTGGGATGGATGCTGTTGTCAATGGTCCCCCAGTGAACACACATATCCTGCTATCCACGCCTTATGTAGTCCCCTCCCTGCAAGTCTGAGGCCTAAGACTAGCTTTTTAAAAAAATAGACCTTATATTTAAGAATAGTTTTAGATTTATAGAAAGAAATAAGGCCATGGTACAGGCAGTAATAACATATCCCTTCACCCAGTTTTCCTATTGCTAACATTTTATATTTGTCTGGTCTATTTGTTACAATTAGTGAACACATACTAATACATTATTACTAAATAAAGTCCATAGTAATTTATCCCTATTTCCATAGTTCCTGCCTAACGTCTTTTTCTGTTCCTGAACCCTCTCCAGGATACCACATTACATTTACTGGTCATTGATTCCTTAGGCTCTTCTTGGTTGTGACAGTTTTTCAGACTCTCCTTGTTTGAATGACCTTGACTCTTTTGAGGAGTATTATTGATAAAACATTTTGTAGAATGCCCTTCTGCTGGAACTTGTTTGATGTTTTTCTCATGATTAAACTGGAGTTATAGGGTTTTGGCAGGAAAACCACAGAAGTAAAGTGCCATTTTCATCACGCTGTATCATTTTCATCACATCACTATTGATACTGACCTTGATCATGTGGCTGAGACACTCTTTATTCCCTTCCATTATGCTCTCTTTGGAAGTAAGTTGTTATGAGCAGCCCACACTTGAGGAGTGGGGATTTATGCTTCTCCTCCTTGAGAGTGGAGTATCTACATAAATTATTTGGAATTCTTCTTCAAGGGAGATTTGTCTATTCTCCCCCATTTATTTATTTATTCATTCAATCATTTATTTATATAACCACAGACTCAATAGATCCCTATCTTATACTTTGGGTTATAATCCAATACTATTTTATTTATTTAATTTATTTATTATTTGAATCCTCACCTAAGAATATGTATTTTTCATTAATTTTAGAGAGAGGGGAAGGGAAACAGAGGGGCGGGGGAGAGAGAGACAAACATCAACCAGTTGCCTCTTGTACACACCCCAACAGGGTAGCAAACCCACAACCTACATATGTGCCCTGACCAGGAATCAAACCTGAAAACTTTTGGTGCATGGGATGATGCTCCAACCAACTAAGCCACCTGGCCAGGATTATTTATTTTTTCTCTTGACTTGTTCCTGCTTTGGCCATTGTAAAATTTATCAGTTGGCTCCTATGTATCACTAGCTTTTAGACCAACAGAATGGGACAAAAAATCACGATGCTGCGTGGCTTCTGAAGCTAGGCCATAAAAAAGTCTTGCAGCTTCTGCCAAGGTTTCTTGAACCCTTACTCTGGGGTAATCAATCCCATGTAAGAACTTTAACTACCCTGAGACTGTAATGTTCTAAGTAATCCCAAGCTAGCCATGTGAACAGGTTTTGTGGAAAGACAGACAGATAGCAGCCTCTAGGTCCTCCAGCCATTTTAGCTTAGATGGCCAACCCAGATGAGCCTTCCAATTGCTCTCGCCTCAGCACCACCTGACTGCAACCATATGAGAGGCCCCAAGCAAGAACTCCAAGCTCAGCTGAAGCCAGTCATGGTACAGAACCATGAATGATAGCAATAAATTGCTGTTTTAAGCCACTAAATTTGAGGGTGCTTTGTGATGCAGCAAAAGATAACTCGTAACTCAAAACAGATAAAAAATTTGCTAGATATGGTATTAACTCTCAAGTTAGAACATGTTTTATTAGTCAGCATATAATAATGACCTCCTTATTTTTTGTCACCCAGAAGAAATCATTTATCCAAAGGTATGTGACAAAAATGTTATTTAATCTTTTTTCTCTTAAATAGTTGATCTCTGAGGCTCTCAGGTTAACATTCTGTTCAGAAACATTGCTTTATACAGATAGTTAAGTTTTCTAAGGATATTAATATCAGTTCAAAAACAGTAATAATAGTCTTGAGTAACTCTTCTGCCTGCCTAACCATTAGTCATCACAAAGTAGACTACTGAATAGCATTTTCAGGCAGCAGAATCTTTAAGAATCCAGAAACCTGAAATGTTTCCCAGTGTCATAGTGGAAAATATATTTCTACATTTGAGCCAATATAAACTTCTATTAGCACCTTTACTGGGCCTTGGAGAACATAGATCTCCATTCTTCCAGAGGGCAGGGTATATTGCTTTTCTACAAGAACTGTAGGAGTTAATGGGGGTGGGGAGGGTGAGCTGGGGAGAGAAGCCAAAATACACCTCAAGAAGAGAGATAAGATTATGTTAAGATTAGATTACAAATTCAAGGAGGCTATGTCACATCTATTTTTTTTCTACAATACAGGTTGGAATACAGGGAATACAGGTTGGATTTCTATTTTATCTCTGGTTGCCCTTCTCTCTTTATGTATATTTCCTGTCTCTCATTAAGAACAGTTGGCTCTCACTTTTTTTTTTTTTTTTTGCAAATATATTTAAGTTTCTTCAATACATATTCATTTTATCTAGAATTTGAAATAATTTGACTTGGCTTTGGTTCAAGTTTACATTAAGATAATGAACAAAGTATTTGCCTAGCAAATTAATAGAATAAACAACGTTAAGAAGGGTTTATTTGAAAAAAGTTAAGATCAAAATATTCTTATGGTCACCAAGATGGGCCACTCAAATCTAGAGATAGAAGGTACTTTGAGGACAGAGAGATGGCCCTTAACATGAAGACTGGACCTGACGAGGTAGTCAAAAATGTTTACCAAATGAATGAATGATTCAGATTTCAATAATTTAAGTTTAGGGATTTACATTTAATACACAGGTCTCAAATAACAGTTCATGGGACAAATTCAATCCACAGTCTTTTCCAGTTTGGCCTGAATATAGTTATATTTTGTTTTGCTAAATATATAAATTCATTTGATTTAAAATACTTTTTAAATATGGTATATAAGCTCCTTCCCTCTGGTCCACGCCTTATTAGTCTCCCTCTTCTTCCCCCTTGGGTGTGATACATGTATCTTTCTCCTAAGCTCCAAGGGCACTTCTTCTGCTTTTCTAAGTTGTTTCTTGAGTCTAATCAGCCCAGCAGGCTCATTTCTACTACCTTTGTAACTTTCTAAATACACTTTCTCTTATTATCTGAAAAAAAAAAATGGTGTATTGAGAAAAATCTCACTCCTACCTCTGTCTTATCTGCCCATCTATCTCAACTTATCTCAAGGTAAAGTCTTCTATTAGTTTATTTTTGTTTATTCTTCTAGAGTCTCTTTAGGCAAATATAAGAAAATATGCAGAGTCTTATTTTGGACCTGTTTTACACAAAGGTAGAACATTGTCCACACACTGCTTTTTCTCAATGAAATTACACTTGGAGATCCTTTTCTCTTTTCCTCTTAACTTAAACTAATCAGTTTCACTCATAGCATTTCATGCCCTTCCATCATAGGCATTTCAGTGACATCTAGAATAATAGTACCAAAGGCAGAGGGGTAAAGAGACATGTTTTGCCTGGTTTATCACACCAGAGTAGCTGACCAAGGATGGGAAGGCCACTTCATAGTAAGATGTCTTTAAACATAGTGAGCACATCCTACATACTAGTTACACTGCATGAATTTCAAGTTTGACCCTGACAGATTGTTTGCTGCCCCCCTCTCCAGGGTACACACACACACACACCCCACAGGGGCCTGGAAATGCCAACCAGTGATAATGACAGAATTTCTAAGTGAGAAAATCACAAGATATCTTTCCCTTTTCTCCAGGTACTCGACCACTCCCGCTCCAATTCCCCACACTTTCCAGAACTGAATTCAACACATAAAGTGTTTCCTAGACTTGCCCAATCTCAAAAGTTTTAGTTCTTGTTAAAACTTCAGATTCCTAGCCCTATCTAGGTCTGAATCTCTGCTTTTAGGTTCAGAAAAGTTTGGGAGACTCTTCTAAGATGTTGCCAAATATGTTCTCATGCCTATGTTGAAATAGTATTCTTAAGGACTAGTAATTATAATGAGATCCCAAGTACCTGATTATATGACATTTTGAATGGCTATTTTTTAAATAATCCTCTTTTGGAGAAGTGCTCCCCAAAGGTTTTCATAACAATAAATGTATATAATGTTAATACTTGTTTGGCTCACTGTGGAAGGCCACTGGCAGCCAGAGGCAACAGGCCCAGGAACTTTGGAGGGATGGCAAGCTGAAAAGTGGTATTTCACAAAACAACATTTGAGAAATTCTACTTTAGAGTATCTTGTGGTGAAGGATAAAGGAAACTCGCATTTGTTTAGCTCTTGGATGCCTGGTACTATACTTAGAACTAAGGCTTTTATCTTGCATACAATTTACTAAGCACAGACAGATGTGTATTAATTCCTGCATTTTAAAGAACAACAAACTGAGATAGATTTAGATCAAACCTCTTCCAAAGGCTGAGTCATGAGCTAGAATTTGAACTGATATTTCTGGCTCCCAAGTCCAACAATTTTTTTTTTCCCATTGCCTCAAATGATAGCCAATACATACATCAAATATTAAGAAATTCTCAAAAAGGACTCAAATGACACAGCTTCCCCGGGTGCACTTTGGCTTCAACCTAGTTGCTGGGTATGCTGAACACAGGCCTGTTTGTGGTAGCTAGTCTCCAAGTTGGCCCCAGTGATACCGCCTCTTGGTATTTATGCTCCAATATTCCTCCTTCCATATTGTATCAGGATTGGTCTGCATGACCAATAAAATACAGCAGACATAATAATATGTGATTTCAAAGGCTAGGTCACTCGTTCCAGGAGAATCTAGCTACCATGCAGTTAGGACACTCAAACAGCCCTCTAGGAAGAGCTGGGTGGTGGGAAATTGCCAACAGTTGTGGGAATAAGCCCTCTTGGAAGCAATTGCTTTAGTGACATCAAGCCTACAGATGACTGCAGTCTCAGCTTATATCCTAATTGCAACTTCATGAGATACCCTGAGTAAAAGCCACCAGTTAATCTGCTTCCAAATTCCTTACTCAGAGGAAATATGAAATAATGTTTGTTGTTTTAAGCTACTAACTGCTGTAGTAATCTGTTTTGCATCAATATAACTAGTATAGGTTTCTATTATAAGAATTAAAAAACAAAAATACAGTATGTATGTACCTCTACTGTAGTCACTTTTCAGCATCCTCCCTTGATCTGTTTTGTTCCCCGCTCCTTCCTTATAAAAACCTCTGCCTCCACTGAGATGTGGAGATGGGTTTTGAGACATGAGTCCCCCATCTTCCAGATGGCCACTTTCTTCTACATCAGCACCTGCTCTCAATATTGGCTTTCGTAGCCAGAGGCAGCTGGTTCTGCGTTCGGTTACAACATGATAACATAATGTGATGAAGGAGTTTTTAATGCATTATAATATAGCACGTATTGTCATGGCACACTCATTTGGGCTTTACTCTTGACAAGAATTTTATAATTATTTTTACCTACCACCCATCAAAGCAATATGTTATTATGGGTTAATACTCTTAACACAATTTCTGAATGAGGAAGATGAGATTACGTGAATACGTGGTTTTCATAACTTTAGGTCTAAGCCAAGGTAATATCATCTAGCTCTGCAGTCTTCAGCATGGCAAGGCCCAGAATGGGGCTGGGGGTTGAAGGGAGAAGGGGTGGTGAAGAGTACTGCTTAAGAGTAACTTCTTCCTCATTACCCTTATCCCCAGGCACCTGGTATTGAGCCTGCTGTAAATCTTGCAAGAGATCACAAATAGTGTTGCTTGCTGCCATCTTTATGTTATCTAACTCCAAGCTGCTAATCCTACCAATCATTAACCTAAATGAGGCTGACCAGGAATGGGCCTCCAGGCTACTGTCCAACACCCATCATGTGCAATAATTGCAAATACTGAGCATATCTGGAATAATTCCAGAACCATGAATTGCTTTATATGGAAGGAAGCAAGAAAATGGATGCTCAGCACCAGTGGGAAACGAAATTTCATTATGCAAGAAGCAGTTCACCCAGGTCTGTCCTTAACATTTGCAGGACTAGGACAAGAACATAATCGGAGGCTGATATTTAAAAGTTATAAATCAGGCTACCAAAACTGTTAGCTAAAATGTCTTCCTATCTGGCAAATATTATAATTTCAAAACAACATTTTTAAAATATGTGCAAAGTTATGGGTTTCATATGACTGATGTTCAGCAAAATAACAAAGACTACTGAATTCAATTATTAATGTACCTATCTGAATATCTGGATGAGTAATAAAATAAAGACAGCCATAATTCATAAAATATTATATGTCCTATAAAATATATCCTTCCTGCCTTTGGTTCACCAAAATTCCTAATTGTTTTTAAGTAAAGATTTTTTTAACAAAATTTGAGATCTAGAGACAGAAAATGCCAAATTAGATAACCTCTCTTAGGTCGAAATTATTACATAATTTTCATTAATTACATTTGGAGAATCTTAGCTCTGCTGACATAGTGGTAAATAAAATTGTAAGTAAAACTCTTAAAACAATACCCAGTTCAGATGTGAACATTTATTTCACATAGCAAGATCAAACATTGTAGTAGGTTTGCATATGATAAATTATTGCAAAAAAATTTACAAAGTATTTTAATTTTATCTTATAGGTTGTTATCACACTGTGATTTTTCAGACTTTAAGATCATCATCCACTAAAATGCTCTGAAGGAGTTCTTGTATTTGCTGATTTCAAGACCACCCATGTCTCCGTCTTCTAACGGGTGGGCCAGCACAGATTATGTTGTTTCTGCGTGATGAAAAGTATGTAAAATTAATTCTCTTTTCATTCTCATTGTTTTAATTAGTAATTAAATCTTCATTTAATAAAGAATATAAAGTTGCAGAAGCTTTTTAGCTGACCATTTAAGTTGTGGATTTAATGAGAATAATGTTCTTATTAATGTATTGTTTTAATCAGTAGTTTAATCTCATTAAAGAAGAATTTGTAATTTCTTGTTTGCTAATTCTGTGCAGGTCATGTTCAACAGCAGTTTAATACCTTTCATTGCTCCCATATTTTTCTTTTTAATCTAAGTAAAACGTCTCTCTAAAATTTTTTTATTTCTTTTTTCTCAGCTTTTTTCTTTTCTAGTATCTATTTTTGACATTTCTATCATGATTCTCTATTTTTCACTGGTCCTTATTTTCAGTGATCTAAAAGGTTAAAAGTAAAAGGTAGCTATAAAAAAGGTATATCCTAATCAAAACTATGCATTTAAAGTGCAAAAAAATAAAAACTTTTCATGTGTTATTTTTCTTCTAAATATTATACAAAATTATTAAAATAAAAGGCAAAATATAAACTAAGATGAATATCAGATTATAAGACAAAATTAAATGTTAAAATTTTTATTTTAATATTTGAAAATTTAAACATTTTTATAAAAGTAAAACTATTTGCATTTCTAGCATTCAACATCCACCTAGTTCCCAACGTTAAGAATTGATATTACACTTTTTTTTGAGATTTTATTTATTTATTTTTAGATAGAGAGGAAGGGAGAAAGAGAGAGACAGAAACATTGATGGGTGGTTGCCTGTCATTCAAGACCTGGCCTGCAACCCAGGCATGTGCCCTGACTCAGAACTGAACCAGTGACCCCTTGGTTCACAGGCTCGAGCTCAATCCACTGAGCCACACCAGCCAGGGCTTGGTATCACACTTTTTAAGTATATTACATCTAGACAGAGATGTATACAAATTTAAGAACAATATGAATTATTTAATATCGCAAAACATTCCTCAGCTATCATATGCAATAATTGCAAATACTGAGCATATCTGGAATAATTCCAGAGCCATGAATTGGTTTATATGGAGAGATGCAAGAAAATGGATGCTCAGCACCAGTGGGAACTGAAATTTCATTACACAAGTACCTATTGCATTCACTGCATTCATTAGAAGGATTTGACAAGTTAATTAATTTATCTTTTCTGTTATTTAAGTGCTCTGCCATTCAAATCCTCCCTAGACTCTGGAGCATTCTCCTTTTCTCATGTTGGATGTAGCACAGCCAATAATATGTCATAATATTCAAATGCAATTCCTTTTTATGTCCAAGAGGTAGGTTAAAAGATCTGGAAAGGAATGTCGCTGGAGCCTCATGAGTGTTAGTCACAAGCATGAATGTTTAGTGACAGTAATGCCTGTAGTGTGTAAATAATTTATTGTTTACATGTTGTATTTATTTGTGATTTGAAGGTCCTCTGAAGCACAAGGCCCAGAACCTCTTTTATTTTTCCCCTTTGGATCTAAGTATAGTATTGAGCTCATTTTCTACATCTTCCTCTCCTCCATTTGGTGTCCACAGACTCAATGGACATCAAAATCAGTGTCCTAGCCAGACCAGTTTAAGGCTCTAGTTAATTTACTCCGTTAGCCACTCCATGATTATTTAGAATTTTAACTGACAACATTCTTCAGATTCCCCCATGTTGTAAAAAGTTATCTGTGAGGAGAGCAGAAGCCCCTCTGGGGCAGGGATGGGCGGTCAAAAGTTCGTACCTCTGCCTGAAACACTGCTCTCTTCTCTTTGGCTACTTAACTCTTATGTAGATCTCAGCTCATTTGTAACTTCCACATAAAAACCTTTCTTGGAAGCCTCAATTAGTTCAAATTCCCTTTGTATATGTTCCCATACCATCTTGTTTTATTTTACAGAGCAATGATTTTACATTCGTTTCCGCAATATGATTAGTGCCTCCATAGAGAAGCGTTGATGTAAGGACCGTGTCTGAGTGTATTTTGGCTCACTGTTATATCCCCAGAGCTTAGCCTGTGTTGTGCACACAGAAGACATGCAAATTTAATTAATTAACTAATTCATTCACTCATTAATGGAACCATTCAACTGCATCTTACATTTCTTCCTCACTTTTAGACGTTAGTTAATCATGTGGCTAAAGAAAATCTATTAGTCTTTTAGATCTCAGCCTAATAGCATCTTTTTGGGAAAGCTTTCCCAGACTTCCCTGACTAATTCAAATCCCCCTGTTTCTTTATCTGGGAAAAAAAATGAAATCTCCTTTTGGCCCCTGACATGATTTCACATCATGGCTTTACACCTGAGCACCTTGCTCCAGTGAACTATCTTCGAACCGGGAAACACTTGTAAGAAAAACTGGTTTCATAGTGAGCATGTGCATTACATCAATCAGGAATATTTCCACTGGCTTAGCAAAAATCTTAAGTGTGGTCACAGAGCATGGTCAAGTTTAGCAATAGGTGTATTTTCCCCCAAACATTTTGAATACTGATTGACATGGGAAATAGCAGGTACATTTTCTAATAAGATCAGATTTTTTGAAGTAGTTCAGAATTTTTCCTCAGCATTTAGTTTTACCCAGACACTAAGCAGCCAAGGAAACACGAACAAATATTTCCAGAAAGTGTCTTGATTTCTTTTCCTTGCAAGTTTTAACTCCCTTACCATGAAATAATTGTTTATTTTAGAATGACTTTCTTCCTGGTTCTGCTGAGAACTTGAAAAACTAGAAGAACCAACAAATGATGATAAAATGTCTCTCTACATTTTCCCAGTACTCCCAACATTTGGTGGACACAGACCAAACTTTAACTGGATTCCCCCCCTTCAGCTTTCCTATACATGTTTCCAGGACATTTGATCCCTGCTTCTTCTCACAATTTTCCATGTACTTTAAAGAAAAAAAACAGCAACATTGACCATAACAATTGGATGTTGATATCACAACCCACCAAATAACTGTTGGTAAGTTGAATCAGCAGTGAAAGTTGTTCAGTAGATTTTTTTTTCTTATTTGAGTCTTCATCTATTTTAAGCAACGGAATAATTAAATGGAAATGGCAAGTCAAGTTGGATACAAACAGGATACTTCATTCTCCTGAGTTACTAAGTCTCCATGTGGCCTGGGGACATTGGCTAGCTTTGTCTCAAACAACTGAAGTTCTACCTAGTTTCCCCATGGTAGAAAAGTATCTTATTAAACTCAGTCAGTTGGGGAAAATGTGGGAAAGCACCAGACTATTTACACTCAAACTCAAGCACCAGTTCATTGGCTCAATCAGAAGCTTTACTAAGTGAGACTCAGGAGCAGAAAATATTGTTAATGTGTTAAGACAGAAATTAGCAAAAACATGACCTAGAATATGACATTTAACCATGCCAGAAAGCCTGACCTTTATTTGAAATCAATGAGATTATCCTGGCAAAAAAAGTGTACCATCAAGTTCTAAGAAAGTAAGCATTGGCTACTGATTCTGTGGCCTTAGACAAACAGAGGAGAAACACCTTTTTTCTCTACTCATAAGAAAACAAGACCAAAATTGCTTTGAAGTCTTTACTTCACACAAAATAGTATTAACTTGTTCTTATCAAGGTAATATGTTACTGTAGAGAGCCTAATTTATCCATTTCTATCAGATAATACAATGAATGTAAAGGTCCTAATAATTGTCTGTTATCTTGCTTCCAGCCATAAAAGACATACCTCAGTAGTTTTATCTACTATGTTTATGTTTCATCAACAGCAGATACTTCTGCTGAGACTCTGTATAAATTCTCTTGAGAGCAAACAAAGCACTTTTCTTTGTGATTGAGAAGAGCCCTATCCCTAGGAATTCCAAATAGCACTGTTACATTACTTCCCACTTGGTTTCACTGGGAAGTGAAAGATTATTTAAATGTTTCAACCATTTGTAAATGCAGAAACGTTTTAACATTTTGCCTTTACAAAAAAGCATCAGGTAAGTATGCTGCCCTGTCCCCCTTGGATTATTTGTGTCTCTGTGTTTTTTGTTTGTTTGTTTGTTTTTAACCACAGTAAATTTTAAAAAATAAAACAACTGAAATGGTACAATATGAGTAAATTGAAATCCTTTCCTTTAATAAAATTAACTTTGATGGCATTCTAGAGGTAGAGACTACTAAAAAGTAACTTGAGGCAAATACTGGACAATTTTTCTGCAGTATTTTCAGGTAGTGTCAATTTGGGGGATTATGGTTTTAGTTAATGCTTTGCCTGTATTTGGATGATAATAACTCTTACTTTTGTTAGCTATTTCATTTCTTGGCTAAACTTAGAAATAAAGGAACGTCTGGGTTTATTTTATAGCCATTTTATTAGTGTGGTATATGTTGCATTTTCTTATTGGTTAAGTTTTATTAGGGGGAGATAGGAAAGTAATCTGCACAGGATCTTATTAACTATCCAATTTTCTAAAGGTAGTTGGACACGAAATTTCATCTCCTTATTAGGTTGCATAAGTCTTACATTTTAATTCCTACCCTTCATTATTTAATTGGCCTGCTACACAAAATAGGACTATAAGATTGCCTCAGAACATTGTTATGTCCTTAAAATTTTCCATGACCCATATTTTGGATTATACCTTCAAGACTTTTAAATAGTGAATAACTTTATGCTTATCTGGGGCCCAATCTTTCCATTACTGCTCCTATTCTCTGTGTCCCAGTTCACAGGTTTTTAGCATAAACCAGCTATAAGAAGAAAACACATTTCAGGGGTTCTGAAAGCAAGAGAGATTTTGAAACCTCAGATCCCCCACTAGTCTTGAGCCTAACCTATTGTTAAGTATTGTAAGTTTGTGCCAGTGAGTGGGGAAGGACAAATGGCTTCGTAAGTGGTATTTCAAAGTAAAACCTCATCATCAAAACTCACATCAGCAAAGTGAAACCTAGGGCATCATTTTCACTTTAAAAAAGTAAGTAAAAATGATGCCCTTCACCCTGACCCCCACAAGAGCTACTTGTTGGGAGCCATTGTAAAATCGGGATGTCCAACCTGCAGCTCCCGGGCTGAGGGCAGCTATGAATACAGCCCAACACAAAATCATGAATTTACTTAAAACATTATGAGATTTTCTTTGTGATTACATGTCACCATGTATTTAATATGTGGCCCAAGACAACTCTTCTTCTTTCAGTGTGGCCCAGAGATGCCAAAAGCTTGGACACCCCTGATAGATCTTGACTTCTTAGTCCAAGTTTCCCAGAGATGATTAAACCGTCATTTCCTAGTTTATCTAGAACAGACCTTCCCCTCAGCCCAGTCACTGAGGAAGTAGTATGGAGGATGTCTGGAGGGGAAAAACAAGGCAAGAAGTGACACCTATTCTGTCTCCTTTCCCCAGCTTCTCTTAAGTAGTTGACCTATGTCTGAAAAACTTGCAGAGACTTCTGTCCACCAGCATGGTTGCCACCTAGAGACTCAGTGATGATGAGTTAGTGTGTCACCGTGGTCATGCTACAGTACCCAGTGACTGAACCAAACCCTCATCTTGGTGTTGCTGTAAAAGTGTTTTTGTAGATGTTGTCAACATCCACAATCACTTGCCTTTAAGTAGAGGAGATTACCCTCAATAATGTGAGTGGACTTCATCAACCAGTTGAAGGTCTTAAGAGCAAAAACTGAGGTTTCCTAAAGAAAAAATTCTGCATTATGGCTGAAGCATCAACTTCTGCCTGTGTTTCCAGCCTGTCTGCCTGCCTGCCCTCACATCTGTCACTCCCCACAATCTCCGAAGCCAATTCTTTAAAACAAATCTCTTCACATGTGTATGAAGAGATTCATATATATAGTTAATTATAAGGCAAAGCCTTAACTAAACCATATATATATATATATATATATATATATACACATATGTATATATAATTAGTTTTGTTTCTTTGCAGAACCCTGACTGATGGAGAGCCTTATTCCAATTCTGCTCCTTCCTCATGTATTTGTATATGGTGAATTAAGAGAAGTCAAGAACAAACACACCTGTTCATGTTGGAGAGCTACAGTTCTAAGGACTGTGTTTAATACTTGGGAGGGTTTCTGGAGAACATCAGAATACAGCTTTCTTCTATGTTTAAGCTATGCATACATGGGGTACCATTGCACTAGATGCCTTTTTTATACCTTTTCTTGTACTTCATTTCAAATTCATAGTTGTATATTTTCTATTACAGAACAACAGTTGGGGTCCTGCTGCCCACCGCCACCCTGTAGGCAAAATTCTGGAGGCAAAATTTTGGTGATAAAGGAAAGGAGTCTTTATTCAAAAGCTTCACAGTTTTGGAATTACAGCTTTCCATGTGCATTAGTCACTTAAGCCTATCAATTAAGGCTGAACTCTTTAGTAATAGCTTTAATCACTTAAACCCATCAATTAAGGCAGAACTCTTTAATACCTGAGTTCTCTTAGCATTCCTCTTGTCAGTTTTTAATTAACTTATTTCTATAGGGTTAGTTCACAAACTAAAACAACATAAGATACAAAAGCTGCATAATTTTGGAAGAATGGCAGACTTCTGCCTCAGAGCTCATCCCCTCTAGAACCCCCAAAGAAAAATAACCCTGCCACCCTCTGCCAGGCCCATCTGATCCTAGGCTGTGCCCAGAGTTCCTTCCCATCGAAAATGCCCTCCATTGGGAAATACCCTCTGCAGGCAGCTATAGCAAGATCATCAAGGCATCTTCAAGGAAGAGAGCCAAAGAGCCAGCCAGTCTGAGAGCCCAAGAGCCTTCTCTTATTTCAAATCTTCTTGCCCATAATTCCATGCACTCTGGAGGCATTCAGCTTCTCAGCCAAACCCATTCTAGGCTATTTACCGTTGCCTTGAGCAACCTCCTTCTACAGCTCCTTCCTTCTTTCTCCTCCCCAGTGATCTCATCAGATCTTTCTGTATCATTACTACAGACAAGGTCTCACAATTCTGCATCAATTTTTTTGCAAATATTTGTTAGAAATTATTTGTTATATAAACTCATAATCCTTGACAGTATAACCAACATTTTGGTATTTATATTTGTTAGGTATAGATGTGTTTGATATAATTAGCTCATGCAAGTTGAAAACAATAATTCTTTAAGATGAGGAAACCACTTTCCAGAAAAAATATATTTACTTATTTGTTTGTTTGTTTGTTTGTTTTCAGAGAGAGGGGAAGGGAGGGAGAAAGAGAGAGAGAGAAATACCAATGTGCAAGAGATACATCAATTGGTTGCCACACTCCTCCAACTGGGGACCTGGCCAGCAACTCAGGCATGTGCCCTAACAGGGAATCGAACCAGTGCCCTTGCGGTTTGCAGGCCAGTGCTCAATCCACTGAGCCACACCAGCCAGAGCCTAGAAAATTTTGCATAAACTTCAAAACCTAACTGACTTGTAAAAATGGAAACTGCTGATCAATAAGGATCTTGTAAATAATAATAGCTCAAAACAATTGAACAATGGGGCTCTCTGGACACAAAGCTGGTTTTTTTGTGGTATGCTTTTAGAACCCTAAATACTGGGAGGCATCTATAATTTTTTTAAATTATTCTTTTGTGTGAAAAAGTGCAATCACATCAGCTAATTTGCCATCATAAAATGTTTAGGAATTTCAGAAAAGCACAGTTATACTGATAAAGCTGTCTCCATTCATTCCATGATACTGAAGTTACTGAGTCTTAGTTGAACAATCTCACTGGCTTCCCTGCTCTACATTTGGCTAGGTACATTCTATACTTACCATAATTTATGTAAAGAAACAGGAAAAAATATCAGATCCTAACAAAATAGGAAATTGTATTCTAATTCAATTAAATTCAAATCACAAAATTTTTAATATTGACTTCTGACTAAACTTAGAATTATCTAGGGTAACTGAATTAAATCTTTGTTTTGAAAATAGAATGTGAAACAAATGTAATGGTACAGGACTAGAGGATGGATATTGACCACCATTTAACTTTAGAGATGTGTTATAAATCTTCTGCTTATTTTTTTATTAGCAGTTAATCTATTTTGCAATCAGAGCCCTAGTAAAGAGAATATACCCACTTTCCAAGCAGGTATTGGCTTATAATTGAGTCCAAAAAGTAACATTTTCTGATATGAGAGTGTGGACAAAAAAAAAGATTTTATGGTAAATAACCTCACAGGGTGATCTGATCATAAATTCCTAACTGGACTGGTCATGGTGAGTAGTCACGTTCCAGGCACATAACTTTTCATAAAAGGTTTATCTTTGCATCAAGCAAGCCCTGCCCATTGTTTCTGTGTATCTGGGTTAACACAGCTTTGAAGTGCCTTTTAGACCCCTCCTTCTAAGACTTAATCCCTTAAAAGAGCAAATTATTTTGGCTATGCCATATTCCAATCCAGCTTTGCTTTCTCCCACCTTCATGTAATCTTCCTTATGTTCCCTCCTTAACTTCAAATGCATTAAAAGAAATTGCAAAACTTATTCTTTAGAGCATTTGAGATATTGCATCCCAGCATATGTCATCAATTTTGGCTCAAGTAATTGCTTATAAAACTTCTTTACAGATTTGGACATTTCTTATGTTGATAGGAGGCAATATATTATGGCGGTTCAGTCAACCAGTACTGGGTATGAATCCTAGTGCCTCCACTTCCCAGCTCTGTGACTTTGCCATATTAACCACCCTACACTTCAGTTTCTTCATATGCAAAATGGGATAGTAATCTTACTTGATGAGACAATGTAATGACAACTTTATATATATATATGTGTATATATGTATATATATTTAAAACAAGTTACTGAACACACACATACCCACCTACATACATATATACTTTTAGCATGACAGTTGGTAAGTAGCACATGCTCAACAAATGGTAGATAAATAACCTCCTATTTTAGAAATTGTCTTTACAAATATCTTTAATGATTTTTTCAAAATCATTAAATCTTTGTTCTAAGACAATGTATATTTTTGTTCAATATATTTTAAAGCATTTAAAATGTCTACTTATGCTAATTCTCACTGTGAAAAACAAAAAAAAATTTATTGTGTAAGAATTGTTTTTAAGCAACATAAATGGACTAAAGTAGAAAATGAATTTCTGGAAGGGTGTGAGATAATCCCAGAAGCCACAAAAATAATCAGTAATCAGGCAGTTCCAGGGGTCTCGATAGCAAAAGCTAATGATATTTATTCTCTCTTTGGGGTTTTGTTGTTGCAATTATCTATTCTAAATCTGTAAGTCATTTTTGTCACTCAAGATTCCCAAATGCTTCTTTTTTATTGATTTTATTATTTTCCCATTATCATTCAGTCCCCTTGTACTCCCCTCCCCCTACAGTCACCACACTGTTTTCCATCCCCACGAGTCCTTTCCCCTTTTTGTTTAATCTCTCCATCCACTAACCTCCTCCCCACTAGCTGTCATCCTGCTCTCCATCTATGAGTCTGTCCCCATTTTCCTTGTTCAGTTTGTTCTTTAGATTCCACATATGAGTGAGATCATATGGTATTTGTCTTTCTCTGACTGGCTTATTTCACTTGGCACAATGTTCTCCAGATCCATCCATACTGTCACAGAGGGTAAAATTTTCTTCTTTTTTATGGCTGAGTAGTATTCCATCGCATAAATGTCCCATAGTTGTTTTATCCACTTACCTACTGGGGAACACTTGGACTGCTTGCATATCTTGGTGATTGTAAATAACACTGCAATGAACATAGGACTGCTTATGTTCTTTTGAATTAGTATTTTGGGTTCCTTTGGATATACTACCAGCTGGGTCAAAAGGGAGATCCATGTTTAATTTTTTTCAGGTATCTCCATACTGCTTTGCACAGTGGCTGCACCAATCTGCATTCCCACCAACAGTACAAAAGGGATCCTCTTTCTCCACACTGTTGCCAGCACTTGTTTGTCAATTTCTTGATCATTGCCATTCTGACAGATGTAAGATGGTATCCCATTGTGGTTTTAATGGGCATTTCTTTGATGATTAGTGACATTGAACATCTTTTCATGTGTCTATTGGCCATCTGTATGTCCTCTCTGGAGAAATGTCTACTCAGATTCTTTGCCCATTTTTTAATTGGGTTGTTTGTGTTTTCGGTGTTTAGTTTTCTAAGTTCTTTATAATTTTTTTATATTAACCCCTTATCAGATATACTGGTGAATATGTTCTCCCATTCGGTGGGTTGTCTTTTTATTTTGTTGAGGATTCAAATTCTGAGAGATAATATTCAAGTAGTCTAGATTGGTTGAGGGAAATAGATCTCTTTCCAAAATCTCACCTTTGCTTTGCACCTTGAAAGCAAAGTCCAAGGGCTGTACAGAGGAAGAAGAAATAAATGCCAATGAGAAATAAGCACCCTATATGTGCAGAAGTATTGCTCTTATTGTTTTCAGAATTCATATGATAATTAATCATAATCACACATATAAGTCAAATAAGGTCAGAAACTATATTATTTCATTTACTGTCCAGTACTCCTGAAGAAGCTGACATCACCTGGAAGTGGTAATGACTTATTTCCATTTTTACTTGTATATTAGGAGGGCATTGGGAAAATTTGCTCTTTTTCACTCTTTTCCCACCTTTACTGGTCTTGGCCTCCATGGTTTCTGAAAGTGTCAGGAAGAGTGGCAATATTTTCCAGTCCCAAATTTCAGTTTGGAAGGGCTTGTGAGGCAGGAAATAATAGCAGGCCCTTGAACTTCCACAAGCATCCAAGCTCATTTATTTATACTGGAAGTGATGCTAATCTACTTATACATGCGATGGATGGCAAAAGTGATGGAATACAAACATTATCCAATTTAGACTCTCTTTAGCCTCTCAATTAGAATGACGTGGAAATTTTTCAATAGTAACAGAGGATTAGATGGAATTCTTTATAGTGATGTATGCTTACTTACCAGGTGGTCACTTAATTCAGGCTAATTTCTTTTAAGTTATGTAGAATTCTAAAAACAGTACTGGTTAACATCTTCCAAAATTTGTAGCAGATTGGAACCAGTATAACATGAGGTTAACGAAATTTGAAAGAAAATGTTGTCAAAGGTACACTGAGAACAGTGACAAAAAAACAACTGCTATAAAAATACACAAAACCCCCAAATATCATAGCAGATGCCAGACACACCTCAATGTGTCCTGAACCATATTACATTTACAGTATAATAACTGACATGTACAATGATGACCTTAAGTCCTCAAGAATTCTATTTAAGGTAGAAAGGATGTGATACATTTTAGAAAAATGTGCAAAGAACAATAATTCTTTAAAAAGGCTCCAGATAAAGGGGTAGAAATTGGGGGTTTAAAAATATATAATATTTTAGCCCCCTAGATTCTGGAGAATGATAAGGATAGTAACATCAGCAGCCAACACCGATTGAGGATGTCTCCTGTGCCAGACATCAAATAAAGCTAAGTGCTTTAACTGGATAATCTGATTTGGTCCTCACACAAACCCCAACTGTGGTAATACTATTATCCCTATATTACAGATAAGAACTAGCAAAGGTTAAGCACTTATTCAAGGACATTATGTTAGTAAGGATAGGTGAGATTACAATAACAAACAACCCCCAAATCTCAGTGGTTTAAAACAACAGTTTTATTTTTTGTTCATGCTACTTGTCCATTGTGGTTTGGCTAAAGCTCTGCTCTTGGTAGAGTGATAGAACATACGCTGTCTGAAATGAAGCTAGTTGCCATCAGGGGAAAAAAGATAGTTACTTATGCTCCCTAGAAATCAAGTGTCCACAACCTCTTTCAAGAAGGAGGAGAAATGCAAACCTACCCTGTGCCCAAAGGAGAAGACCACAATATTGGTGAATAGCCCTAATGACCATTAGGTACGATCACATAACTAGAAAGTGGGGAGTAGGATTCAAACTGAGGCATCCTAAAAACAATGATTTTAGAATAAGGACTAGAGAGATTTCTAAGGTTTGTGTTGCTACCAAGGAGAGTGAGTATGGGAAGACAGGAGTGGCTGCATCCATTAGAGAGTTCCATTCTCTCCCGGCAAAAGTGTTCTTCAACAGATCTTGTTTAAATGCTGTCACTTTGGGGAAATTATAAAGTTACAAGTCAAGCTTGTCCTTTGTACAAGTCACAGGGTCAGCAGATATGTTTAATACTGATGAGAACAATGTAGGATAATTATTTTTACTTTCCAGGGGTCAATGTCCCATTTGCATTGCCTGGGGATAACACAAATAGAAACCTTTTAAGAATAGAATTTGTCCCTGTCTGGTGTGGCTCAGTGGATTGAGAACTGGCCTGCCAACTGAAACATTGGTGGTTGATTCCTAGTCAGGGCATGTGCCTGGGTTTCAGGCCAGGTCTCAGGTTGGGGGCATACAAGAAGCAACTGATTGATATTTCTCTTCTGCTATTTCTCCCTCCCTTCCCCACTTCCTAAAAATAAATAAATAAAATCTTTAAAAAAGAATAGAATTTGGCATTAGTATTAATAAAATGTTCTATAATCTTGTATGCTTAACAGTAGTATTCATGGACACCCCTGACACCATATTTATGCCCACTTAATTAAACAAGCCTCCTTATCAAGTAACTTGTGCTTGCAAGTAAACCAATGAAGTTTGGTTCTTATTTTTATCTTTTGATAGTTTGCAGTAGGCCTTAACAGGTTTAGATTTCAAAAAAGTTATTTGCACCTTTTCTTTGGTAACCAATATTGGGAAAAGTTGAATTTGCTCAACTTTATACTTTATAGATTTACAAAAGTATGTTAGATGTTTACATATCTTCTGCATGACTCTAATGTAGGGAAATATTCCTTCCAAAATTCTTGCAGAGTAAAAGGATTGACAAGTACATAAATACCTACATTTTTCCACAGGACAGAGTAAGCAATGCAACACAGTTAGTACCAGCAGTTAAATTACCTGGAGTAAACTTAAATAACCATCTCAGATTTCATATTCGTTGCAAGATTTTTCCAAGCAAGATGTATGTGATTTTACTTTCTATATAAAATAAATGTAGTCTATATAAACTTTAATATAAGTTTTTATAACCCTAGGAAAGTGAGACAGATTCCATATTTTGTGGCCCAGCTCACATAGTCTATGGTCCATCTAAACAAATAAAATTAATTTCTCAATCTCTAAAGAGACTAAAAAAATCTAAGCTCTAGTCTTAATTCTGATTATAATTGAAGTGAAGGCTAACAGAGGACCTACTATTCTTAATATTGTGTTTTCTTATACTTTACAATAGCAAGACATATAGATCTTTTTCTGGTACCTCTAAACAAAGATTTATTGATTCATGACAATAATTGTTATATAAATGCTAATTGTTACTATTTTTCATATGAGCCATATCTTCAAGTACTTTGAAAGAAATGTGACCATAGAATGTAAATGTTAAACTGAAATTTATTACAACTGAAAATGGGCTTACTAAATTATAAAAAGGTCTGAGGGAAGACCTCCTATTCTCTTAGGAAAGGATTTATTTTGAGCCTAATTGATAGGAGATGAGAAAATGTTTTAAAAAAATCTTACTTAAATAAAATACAAATAGAGAGGCAGAAAGACAGAAATGTATCTTTTGCACCTATCTCTTAATCAAGTCTTAGGATCTGCTCTTTGATAACATTTTGACCTTGGAATTAGGACTAACATACAGCAAAAACATTTTCTCCCTGTACTCATTAGAGAATTTAAATTTTGAATTTTACTTACTAATACTTGTCAGAGGTACAGCCCTGGAAGGACTGTAGCACAGATTAAAATAGCTAAACCAAATCACTACCCAACATCTGAAAGAATATTACCTTTCTCCCATTAAGGTTTTACATTATCCAGGGCAATTCCTAATAATTAATAAGACAGGGGACATCAACATTGACTGAAGTTCTCAGCTTCTAGAAGCTTACAAGTTAAGAATTAAAACAGAAAAGTGAAAGAAAAGTTAGAAAAGGAAAAATAGTGCTGGCTTCAAAATTTGAGAGAGTACAGAAGCCAGAAGGCAAATGACATAGAGCTGTGTACAGGTGTGACAGAAGTCATTCTGACAACAGAGCTGTGGGTCCCGTGTGCATCATGTACCCCATAGGGAAAAAGGAGATAAGCAAAACCTAGTGTCTGTCTTCAAAATGCTTATCAATGTGGAGAACACATAATATAAAAGCTAACTGTATGATCACTTTTGATAAGTGTGATGTGTGATTCAGATGCTTGTGTGGGACAGAGGTCTAGACTTGGATTTGAATTCCTAAGTTGCCACATACAGATGCTCCTTGACTTATCATGGGGGTTACTTCCTAATAAACCTATCGTAAATTGAAAATATGATGAGTGGGAAATGCATTTAATACACCTACCTACTAAACCTCATAGCTCACTTAGTCTAGCCTACCTTAAACATGCTCAGAACATTTGCATTAGCCTGCAGTTAGGCAGAATTATCTAGCATAATGATTATACTTTGGAGTTTCTGTTTACCCTCTGGCCCAATGGCTGAATACGGGCTGCAGCTCTCCCCTGCCCAACATGACAACGGAGTATCATGCTGCATACTACTTGCCCCAGAAAATATCAAAATTCAAAATACCAAAATTCAAAATTCTACTGAATGCATATTGCTTTCATACCATTGTAAAGACAAAAAACTGTAAGCTAAACTGCTGTAAATCAAGAACCATTTACATATAAGAATGAGTACAGCATTCAGGTTAGCGCTTGAGCTTTGAGTTTAGACAAATGTATCAGTCAGTGTTCAACCAAAGAAAGAGAACCAGAAGGAGATTTACATTAAGACACTGTGTCATTGCAGAGAATTGGCGTACATGATCATAAAGGCTGGCTAGGTAAGTCTGAAATTCATGGGGTAGGCCATCAGGAAGGGCAGGCTGGAACTCTGAGGGGCTGATGCTGCAGTCCGCAGGCACAATTGCTTCTTTAGGGAAGCTTCAGCTCTGCTCTTATGACCTTTTAACCCTTCGAATCAGGTCCATGCAGATTATCTTGGATAATTTCCATTACTGAAAGTCATCTGATTATGGACTTTGAAATACCTCCACAGCAATACCTAGACTAGTGTTTGATGAATATCGCAGTGGGGACTGTAGCAGCAAAGCTGACCCATTAAACTGACCATCATAAAAAAAAACAGGATTAAATGCCCCAAACTGCCACCTCCTTGCTATGTGGTCTTGTGAAAGTTTCTAAATTTGACTCCTATTTTATCACCTGTAAAATAAGGACAGTAAGTGTATAGATGAGATAAACCTCCCTTTAAAACCACATAGACTGAGGAATGATAATGGGAAAAGGTGATTTCCCAAGGAAAACAAGGCATTGCAACCAGGTTATAGGGGAATGGATACCAGAGAAAGGAGAAACAAGACATTTACACTACAGCACTCATCTAGGTCGTTGATGAAAAGTGCTGGGTGTGACCAAATGAAAGGATAAATAATACTCTTAAAAACATAAAGATGTTATCTCCAAAAATAATCTATATTTATATTTGATTTTAGAGTGTGGTACCAGGAAAAAATTTGAGTGGGTGTTAGGTCCAAAGGATGTAGAAGAGTATCACCTTCATGTGCTCAATATGGATTAAGGTTTAATTGCCCTGTTCTATTCTTATTGAATCCAGAAGTAGAAGTTGGAAAAGGCCCTTATTTCAGATAACCAGGCTACCTTAAGAAAATATCATAAGCTCAGTTGTGGCTTAAACAACAGACATTCATTTCTAACAGTTCTGTAGGCAGGGAGGGCCAAGACTGAGGTGACAGCATATTGGGTTCTTGGTGAGGGCCCTCTTCCTGGCCCGTAGGCAGCGGCCTCCTCATCGTGCACCCACAAGGCCTTTCCTCAGTGGATGCTTATGGAAAGAGAGAGCTCTCATTCTTTTCCTCTTCTTATAAGGGCATTAATTCCTTCATGGGGGTACCACCCTTATGATCTCATCTAAACCTAAATGTTTCCCAAAGCCCACCTCCAGATACTATAACATTGGGGGAAGTTCTTCAACGTAAGAATTTTGAAGGGACACATTCAGTTTATAAGTCTTTGAAAGAGCTGTAACCAACTTCAAAAGTCAAGGGAATGGTCAAACTAAGAATGCAGTTTGGTTAGCCATTATTCACACGATGAAAATCAACAGATCCAAAGATGATCAATCCAATGTTGAACCCAGAAACAGCATTACTCTATGGGCAGTTTTTCTGCATGTACAATGAGGAGAAGGAACATCATCTGTACCATCTCCAAGATTACTTGCTTGAACCAGGAACCAGTATTAAAGTGAACAAATCAGGAAAAGAGCCTCAAAGGGTACTATTGAACTAAACTATGACCCTTAGTCAGGAAGTGCAAGCACAAAAGATTATACTTAATGGAAGCAAACTGGTCAATTAATTGAAGAACATGTCTTCAAAACCACTTTTAAAATCCACAAGAATATCTCATAATTATGTGATTGAGGGAAACTGGAAGTACAAGATATAAAATGAGTGATGCCAAAAAGGAAAAGAAAATTACAGGTTATTATGCCAATTATGGCTTTTAAAATATGTTTTGAAAGCTTAAATATTTAGCTGTTGCAGAGCTGTCATTTTCATGTGCTAGATCTGCAGACAGAAAACAAGGTATGAGAGGAGGTTCCTACAATGTCTAGTTCTTAAAATATAGAAAGGGATTTTAAAAGTATAGAAAG
Source organism: Anoura caudifer (assembly GCA_004027475.1). Classification (NCBI taxonomy): domain Eukaryota; kingdom Metazoa; phylum Chordata; class Mammalia; order Chiroptera; family Phyllostomidae; genus Anoura; species Anoura caudifer. The sequence continues at coordinate 165,900 of PVKU01002466.1, forward strand.
TAATAAGGAAATAAGTAAACCTGCCTTAAAACTTGCTAGACAGCCTAATCCAAGCACTGTGTGCTCACCATAGTTTCACTTGAAGGTCAGTCTCACTGTCCTAGAGTTTATGCTTTCAAGTTCAGTGCCTATTACAATGACGTCAACAGCAGACACCACGTATCTTTGGTGCACCTGGACAAATTTACACTTTTACCCTTGGTACCAGAGGGCTTGGTTTCTAAGTCCCCTTCTATCACTAGAATAGCAGATAAATCACTAATTTCTATAGAATTGGATTTGCATTTAGCCAAACTGAGAGGAACAAAGAAGCAATAATGCCCAACAACAGATAGTGCAACATTTTGAAGATGTGGCCTAGCTAGATGGCCTCAGGGACCATCTCGCTCCCAGCTAGTCCTGCACAACTTCTAATGTGGTCTGCTCTAAGTGATTTAGGATGCTTAAATGGGAGTGAAGAGGAGAATTTGAATAATCATAGTCCAAAACTATATTAACCACTGAAGGAAAAGTACATGAGTATTCATTCATTATTTTAAAAATAATGCTTTTCCATGATGAAGAATAAATTGGCAATATTGAATAATTCAAAATATGACAGGCATAGATAACATTTATTAACAAGTACAATAGTTTATTTTTATAATTTATTTTGTTTTAAAAATCAACAATGAAATTGATTTAATTTTCTATATATTTTGATATTCATTAATTTTATTGTATTATATTTAATATGCGAGATATATACATTACATTGTGCTCTACTGCTTTGTTTCATCTTTCCTGTTTCTTCAAATCAATTTTTAAGAGACTTTACTTTTCACAACAGTTTTAGATTAATAGAAAAATTGTGAAGAAGAGTTCCTATATACCCTGCACACAGTTTCCCCTATTAGTAACATCTTTGAAAGGTTTATTTTCGTTTGAACTGCTTTTATTTTCATTTGATTTTTAGATTATGTCATTATAACTGGTATGATTGATAATATAATCAAATAGTGCTAAAAAGACGCTAAACAAATTTATCAGTCTCTGCTGCATTTTTCCCCAGGAATAATCACTTTTTTTTAATTGTTGTTCAATTACAATTGTCTCCATTTTCCCACCACCGCTTTCCCCCACTCCACCCTCACTCCTTTCCCCCTTTGGCTTTGTCCATGGGTCCTTGATACATGTTGGTTGATGACCCTTCCCCTTTTTCCCCATTATCCCCCTTCCTTCTCCCCTCTGGTCCCTGGCAGTTTGTTCTTTATTTCAATGTCTCTGGTTATATTTTGCTTGCTTGTTTGTTTTGTTCATTAGGTTCCACTTTCATCTGTATAGGTGTTTCTTCTAGTTATTTAGCTTCTGTGATTCTAAATAACATACTTATACTGAAATTCCTTAATTTGTCAATATTAGAGGTTTAACCTCAAGGAGGTGTTGGGGCATCCCTACCCCCCAAAGGGCCCTGGGGCCCAGCCCAAGAGGGCAGCAAGAAGAGGAGCTTTCCTATCCCTGGTCTGTCCCCACCTACTTTCCCATCCACTCCTTGGTATAAATCATGTTTATAAGTTATGAAAGAACTGGGATATTTTACAGAAAACACCACCACTGATAACAACAAATATACATGAAAAAATATTAGAGGTTTGCTAATTTTTCCATATGCTTCATCACATTTATCACAGACCTATCAATATTCATTTCTGAGCAGTCTAGTGTTATCAGATAATCCAACCATTGCATTCCTTCCCTCTATTTGCATTATGGAACTCCCATCCTCTTGCCCTAGTCCGTAACTGGTGGCTCTCTAGGCTGGCTGCAAAGCTGAGATGTCCTTCACCAATCTTCTGTGCTAGGTTCCTTGTTTCCTGGGACCTTAGGATTTTGTCTATATTGGGTTGCACCCTCTTTTTGCTGGGAGAGGTCTTCTGGTCACTTCCTACAAAAAGACTCAGAGGAGAAGATTTTTTAAAACTTCACTTATCTAAAACTGTCCACACTTAAAATTGATTATTTGGCTGAGTATAGAATTCTAGGTTGAAAATCATTTTTTCTCAGAATTCTAGTAGCATTGTTTTATTGTCTCTCTTCCAAAATTTCTACTGAGATGTACTATGCTATTTTATTACCTATTGTACATGAGCTGGTCTTCCAGCATTTTCTCTTTAATCCTAGGGTGATGACATTTTATAAAAACTTGTTTTAGAAGGGTCTCTTCTTATCCACTGTGCTAAGCACACAGTGGACCCCTTCAAACTGGAGACTTGTGTTCTAGCATCTTGTTCTTTGTTTTCTAACTTCTAAAATGGTGTTGAAATCTCTCATCTATTAATGACTCCACTCCCTCATTTTACCAGAAGTCCTTCGAGGTAATATTTAAAGTGTTACAGTCAACTCAATTATTAACTCTAATGGCATGTATATTGACTTTGGAACGTGGTCCAAAACTGTGTATTGTATACCATAGCCAACTAATAAAGCTACTTAAGGAAAACGGATCACCTGAGTTGAAGTTATACAGTTTTCTCATCTGCCTCCATATATAATTACCCACATAGGACTGACTGAATGAATTATGAAACATTTATATAATGCAGTATCATGTTATTATTGCTGTTGTTCTAAATGATCTGAGAATAAGTTGGAGACCTCATGCCCTTTACTACTAAATATTTCAGTGTGTATTTCCCAGGAACAAGTCATTCTTCCACATAATGCTTCTAATTTTCTGATCATTAGATTGAAGGAACAAGATATGCTCTTGCTAAAATTAACTATATACATAGAAATTCTGTATAAAATATATCTACTCTGGACATAGTCCAAAGAGATTTAATGGTAACAATGCAACAGGGCCTTTTTGTAATGATTTTGCCTCTTCTTTCAATGACAGAAGCCTCATAAAGCTAGAGCATGGTAACACAGCATGAGGAGGCAATACCTAGCATGTTTTCTTTTTTTATTATATTTTACTGATTATGCTATTACCGTTGTCCCATTTCTCCCCCATCATTCCCCTCTACCCTGCACACCCCCTCCCACCCACATTTCCCCCTTTAGTTCATGTCCATGTGTCATAACTTCTTTAGCTTCTACTTTTCCCACACTATTCTCGCCCTCCCCCTGTCTATTTTCTACCCACTGTCTATGCTACTTATTCTCTGTACCTTTTCCCCCTCTCTCCTCCTCCCACTCCCCTGTTGCTAAGCCTCCATTTGATCTCCATTTCTGTGTTTCTGCTCCTGTTCTAGATGATTGCTTAGCTTGCCTTTGTTTTAGGTGTGGTTGTTAATATCTGTGAGTATGCTGTCTTTTTACTGTCCTATTTTTTATCTTCTTTTTCTTAAATAAGTCCTTTTAACATTTCATACAATAAGGGCTTGGTGATGATAAACTCCTTTAACTTGACCTTATCTGAAAAGCACTTTATCTGTCCTTCCATTCAAATGACAGCTTCATTGGATAGAGCAATCTTGGGTGTAGATCCTTGCCTTTCATGACTTGGAATACCTCTTTCCAGCCCCTTCTTGCCTGGAAGGTATCTTTTGAGAAATCAGCTGACAGTCTGATGGGAACTCCTTTGTAGGTGACTGTGCCCTTATCCCTTGCTGCTTCTAGAATTCTCTCCTTCATTTTAATCTTGGCTAATGTAATTATGTGGTGCCTTGGTGTGTTCCTCCTTGGGTCCAACTTCTTTGGGACCCTCTGAGCTTCCTGGACTTCCTGGAAATCTATTTCCTTTGCCAGATTGGGGAAGTTCTCTTTTATTATTTGTTCAAATAAGTTTTCCACTTGTTGCTCTTCTTCTTCCCCTTCTGGTACCCCTATAATTCAGATGCTGGGACGTTTAAAGATGTCCTGGAGGTTCCTAAGCCTCTCCTCATTTTTTTTAAATTCTTGTTTCTTCTTTCTTTTCTGTTTGGTTGTTTCTTTCTTCCTTCTGGTCCACTCCATTGATTTGAGTCCCAGTTTTCCTCCCATCACTATCAGTTCCCTGTGCATTTTTCTTCATTTCACTTGGTGTAGCCTTCATTTTTTCATGTAATTTGTGAGCAAAATCAACCAATTGTGTGAGCTTCCTAATCACCAGTGCTTTTGAACTGTGCATCTGATAGATTGGCTATCTCTTGGTCGTTTAGATGAATTAGCTCTGGGGCTTTGATCAGTTCTCCTGTTTGAGCCATTTTTGGTGTTTGTTTTTGGTTTTTTGTTTGTTTGTTTGTTTGTTTTGGTCTGGTCATGGCTGTTACATAGTGAGGGGCAGAGCCTTAGGTGTTCACCAGGGCAGGGCAACCCAGTCGCTAGGTTGTGATGCTGTATGTGGGGGCGGGGTCCAAGAGGGAACAATGGCACTTGCTCCACTCTCTCTCGGATTCCAGTCCCTTCCACCGCTCTCCCCAAGCAAATTGGGCCCTTCTGGTGCTGATCTCCATGTGGGTGGTCTTGTGTATGTTCTAGGACCCTGTGGGTCTCTCTAACAAACTCTCCTATGAGGCTGGGATTCTCTCCTGGCACCTCAACTCCCACAAGCATTTTCAATTGGTGCTTTTAGGCTTTATTTCCCAGTGCTGGGGCCCTGAGTTGCACAGCCTGTCTTGCCATCCATTTTCACCTGGTTTATCTGAGCACGAATGTGTGACCTCAGTCAGCCGCCTTGTGCGCCTAGCTTGATTTGCTCGTTGCCTCCCTGCACTCGGCAACTGCTGCCTATGCGCCTAGGGTGTGCCAACTGCCGCCTGTGCACCTGGGACCACTAGCCACTGCTTTTTTCTGCTGTGACCCCTCTTCGCCAGCCACCAACTCCTCCCTTCTTACCAGTCTGGTGAATCGTTGTCGGACTTCCATGCAATTCAATTTTCTATCTGTTCTGGTTGGGTTTTTTTGGTTCTACATTTTTGTTGTCCTTAATCTTGGTTGTGAGAGGAGGCACAGTGTGTCCACCTACACCTCCATCTTGGCCGGAAGTCCACCTAGCATGTTTTCTAAAGACAAAATCAACCTACATTGTATTACTCATCTTTGATATGCAAAGAATTCTAATGTGCTATATTTAAATTTTTGTGTATTCTGTATGTATGACACCTCTTGTTACTCTATTTTAAAAGCTGAACCTGTTCTAATTTATGAGTACTTAAAAAAATATATATCTGGACTTGCTATTTAATATGCTTGAATATGGTCTGGCTGGTGTGGCTCAGTGGACTGAATGCCAGCCTGTGAACCAAAAGGTCACCAGTTTGGTTCCCAGTCAAGGCACATGCCTGCGTTGTGGGGCCAGGTTGAGGGAGTGGAAAAGGCAACTGATGGATGTATCTCTTGCACATTGATGTTTCTCTCCCTCTGTTTCTCCCTCCCTTCCCCTCTCTGTAAAAAGGTAAATAAATAAAATCTTTTTAAAAACCTAGCTTTAAAAAATAAATAAATATGCCCTGGCTGCTGTAGCTCAGTGGATTGAGCATGGGCCTGCAAACCAGGGGTTCACTGGTTCAGTTCCCAGTCAGGGCACATGCCTGGGTTGCAGGCCAGGTCCCCAGTGCAGGGTGTGCAAGAGGCAACCACACATTGATGCTTCTCTGATTCTCTCTCTCCCTCCTTTCCCTTCTCTCTAAAAATAAATAAATAAAATATTTAAATAAATAAATAAATAAATAAAATGCCTGAATATAATTCTCTCCTTCATATAAGTTTTGGAATATTCCTCTATCAGAAGGCTTATCAGAGGCAACATGTGAGAACTGAAAATGTTCTATACAAGGGAGATGTGATTTACCTGAAGCTTATGACTGTGGTCACTTAAAAACTCTTTCCTAGTCTTCAGCAAAGCTTTGAGACAAATTCCACTAAAAAAAATTTTTTTAATTCTAGGTATCCAAACACTGTCAACACTTCTAACTTATCAAAGAAGAACTACTTTTTAAAATTATGTCTTTCAACTAGGATACTTATGATATTTATTGTAAAATAAACATAGTTCAAGCAAGAAATCATTATGGTAATATTTGCAAAAATTCATTAATGTTAAGAATTGACACAATGTCAGTATTAAACAAGTAAGATCAAAAGAGAATGAGTTTAAAAATCCCTAGAGTATTTGAGATCATTTCAAAGACAAATGAATGTTACAATATTATTAATAGTACTTTTGCATTTTTGTGGCAAATGAGAGCTGTGCTCCTTTCACTTTAAAGAGTTTAACTCTTTAGCAAATGTAGTGGCTGTTGTTGTTTGTGTTTGCCCAGGATCCACTAGGGACCAGCTTCTCTTTCATCCATGTCAGTTTGGGGTATTTGCCAATCAAAGTGTGCCTCACTCTGCCCTGGCTTCATGAACGGGGACAATTCTTTGGCAAGTCAATCTTTATACCTTCTTCTGCTGTTCACAAAGATTGGTGCAAGGAGTGAGCATATGATCCAAGAAGAACCAATCAGTTTCCTGATGAGATCTAGTATATGGACCCTACAGAGTCTCCCTTTCTCTGATCTTGACTTATAAAGACCGGGTAAGTATGGAGGTACCAGTAGGCACCTTTGACTATCGCAGCACATAGAATCTGACCGAGAATGATGCCATTACCTACAGGTATGCCAAATTGAGTGGAAGAGAGTGAGAGAGCCAAGAATCCTGTTGAGTCCTAGGATTCGGCTGTGCAAAAGCCAGATCCACACTTGGACTTTCTAGTTAAAAGAGCAAATAAATTTCTTTTTGCTTGAGTTAATTTAAGTTAGATTTCTGTCACTGGCAACCATGCATCCTGATTAACAGACCAAAGCAAGGTCGTTTCAAAACACAATGTATAATTAAGGCATAACTAAGTACACTTGAACAATGGTTGTTCCGAAATGGTACAACTGCCAAATAAAGATTATAAAGTTATATGACTGTAATGTAATGTTAGCTTAATTACTTATAACTTTACAAACAGTTCCACTACTGACATGCAAGCAGCCCTAGATTGTCTACTGCCAAGTAGAGAAAATGTACATGTGTGTGGAGATCAACAAACAAGAGTTGGAGGCAGAATTCAAGTCAGAGGAGCACAGACACCACTGGTCTCAAAAGCTTTCAAGAATCACTTGCTTAGTATCTATACTTGAAGGACTATTAGGTTATTTAGGTTCAAGTCTGAGATGAAGTAGTTTTAAAAGGAAATTCAGAAAATGCACTGGAAAGAATGTGACTCAAATCTAAAATACAAATCTTGGGAATGAGGGCACAAAACCAATTTATATCAGATTCATGTTCTTGTAATACATAAAAAACATACTTCTTAACAAAATGTCTTATACCGGAGGTTTGCTCTTTGGGAAAATCTAAAATAAATGTCTATTATAATTTTCAATACAATAAAGAGAGCTGGATACCCAGTATCTGCTAAGTTCTTTATACAGTCCTTTTTACTTCTCTTTGGGAAATAAATAAACCTTTTTACCGCAATGTGAGGAAATTTCCTTGTCCCCAGGTTGCTTGCAGCTGTATAGGCTGGAGCTCCTCTGCCACATGTCTGCCATGATAACTCCCTCCTGCAGTGTATGTTCTGTGAGCTAATCCTGGGGGTCACTTTCCTATTTGCTGCATTCTTCTTAGTTAAGTCCCCAGTCAGAAAAAAATATGTTAATCCGAGACCAAAAGAGTCACAGAACTAGCCTAAAATGTACAACATTTTCTTTTAATGATTTGTTTTCACATCTGTCTCTATAAAATCATCTGGCATCTTTGTCTTACCTTTGCTTCACAGTACCTCACACTGCTTGGCACAAAAAGAGTACGCAAATGTTGGCCGAATGAACCTTGGAGATTAACTGCCACTTTATACTGGGAACAAATTGAGATTCTCAGAAGTTATGTGATATTTCAGGAACACAAAGTCATTAGTGGTAGTCCAAGGACAAAATCTTTTGATTACTAATCTAATGTTCATCCACTAAACCAGAGTTTTTAGCATTTTTTAATAATGCCTACATGAGAGACATGTTTTCAGGGTGTAACCTGATATCTGATCAATTCTAAACTATTACTATAGCCCATATCCTAAGCACATCAAGTGTTTTTTCTTAAAAATATAATCATTAGCAAATATCTCTATTTGAACTCTTTATTGATTATACATTTTTGAGCTATGCCTTAAAACAGATGGTAACACACTAGTGTGTTAAGAGATCAAAGAAGTTGAAACCATTATACTGCATTAGGCTAATATGTACAGGTATTTCTCTGAGGATACCAAAGCCATTCTCTTCAATTTATCTTAGAGTCATTCTTCTTGAAGTCACCAGACCTTGAGCTGGTAGCTGGTGTGTCCCTCTGTTCTACATTCATTGGTTATGAACATATACCTCCCAATAACTATACGTGAAGATGAAAATTCTGTAGTTCATCTTTGTACCACCAGTGCCTACCTATCTCAAGCGGAGCACTCAATAAATGCCAGTTTATATAGAACAAGCGAGGACAATTGGCTATCCGTATGCAAAATGATTGGCTTAGATTCTCACTTCACACCATATAAAAAATAACTCAATGTATCATAGGCTTAAATGAAAGAGCTAAATAGAAAAAATATAGGAGAAAATTTTTGAGAACTTATGAAAGGCAAAGATTTTTTAAAACAAAATACCAAAAACACATTCCATAAAAGAAAAATTGATAAACTAGACCTCATCAAACTTTAAAACTCTTGTACTACAAAAGATACTACTAAGAAAATAAAAAGACAGACAACAGATTGTGAGAACATATTTGCAAAACACACTCCTGATGCAGGATTTATATTCAGAATATTCAAAGAAGTCCTACAACTCAATAATAAAAAGGCAAATGATCCAATAAAAGAATGGGCAAAATATATGCTCTAATATTTCACTAAAGAAGACAGGCAAATGACTAATGGCTAATTAGGATGTGAAAAGATGCAAATTAAAACAAGAATGAGAAACTATTTCATATCCACTAGATATGAAATAATTATAATAAAATAAGTCTAGATATGAAATACCTATAATAAAGAAAATAACTAGATATGAAATAATTATAATAAATAAGGCAGATAATAACAAATATTGGTGAGGATATAAAGAAATGGGATCCCCTCATATGTTGCTAGTGGGAATATAAAATGGTATGGCCACTTTGAAAAACAATTTGGCTGTTTGTCGAAAACCTAAACATATAACTACCAAATGATGGAGCAATTCCATGCCTAGAGATCTACACAAGAAAAATTTTAAAAACATATGTCTACAGCAAGACTGGCATAGAAATGTTTATAGCAGAATTATTCATAAAAGTCCCAAATTATAAATAACCTGAATGCCAATCTTCTGGTGAATGAATATACTAAATGTGGTTTATTCATATAATGGAATACTACTTGGTAATAAAAAGAAAGAAACTACCAACATATGCTACATCACACATGAATCTCAAAAACACCATGCAAAGTGAAAGAAGACAGACATAAGAGACCACATATTGTATGATTCCATTCATACATTGTGTCCAGAAAAGGCAAATTTATAGACAGAAAGTAGATTCCTCATTGCCTGGGCCTGGGCCTAGGCTGGGCCTGGGAGTCGGAATGGAGATAACTGTAAATGGGCATAGGGATCTTGTTGGGAGGATGACAATATTCTAAAAATGATTTATGATGATGGTTGTACCACTCTATAAAGTTACTAATAATCATTGAGTTGTACACTTGAAATGAATGAATTTTTTGATATATAAAATATTCCTAAGTTGTTTTTTTAATTTTTGTTTTTACTTATTGATTTGAGAGAGATCAATTTGTTGTTCCACTTATTGAAATATTCATTGGTTGATTCTTTTATGTGCCCTGACCAGAGACTGAACTCACAACTTTGATGTATTGGGATGATGCTCTAACCAACTGAGCTACCCAGCCAGGGCTAAGTTGTTTTTTAAAGGCAAGTGAATGAGTCATTGTCCCACTTACAAACATTAAAAACATCCTTCTTTCATTGTCATTTAGTGTTCCATTATATGCATATACTGCCAATTTCTAGAAGCTCTCTACTCTTTGTTTAAGATTCTTACCCTTGCCCTGGTCGGGTGGCTCAGTTGGTTGCAGTGTCATCCCATACACAAAATGTTGGGAATTCAATTCCTAGTCAGGGCACATACCTGGGTTGCAGGTTTAATCCCTGGCTGGGGCATGTATGGGAGGCAACCAATAGATGTTTCTCTCTCACATTGATGTTGCGTGTGCTCTCGCTCTCTCTCTCTCTCTGAAATCAATAAACATATCCTCAGATGAGGATTAAAAATAGTAATAATAATAAAATTCTTACCCTTTCACAAAAATTCTATCAAAAGCCCTTAAATGCATTTTAGCATGTTTATCCCAGTGCTTTCATTCACAGCAGAGAAGCATGAGCCCTTGGACAGTGGCTCATTCACATTTGATGGAATCATTATCCAAGCAGGTACCTTGGCCTGAGAATGCTAGCAGTTTGACAAAAAGATAGAGACTTCATATAAATAACTATGAAATAAAGGTTCTGAGGATGGCAAGATCCTACTGGATGGAGGAAAGAAACAAGAAAGCCTTTGTGTAAGAGGGTCATCTCACCAGGACACTGAATGACAGTCAGAATTCCCACAGGTGGAAATGAGTTGTACAAGACATCCTTGACCAGGGCCAGTGAGTGAGTCCATCTATTCCTAGTGCTTTGAGCTACAATCCTGTTCCTGGTCTTTCTCCTCTCTTGCCAAACCACGTTCACCTGCTGTTGGCTCTGTCATCATGCCTAACTGCTCAAACAAACTATGGCAGATCAAAAGAGCAGAAGTTGGAGAAATAATTGAGCTTTCATCTGAGCGCTGTGATTATCTTCACATCATCAATACATACCTGTATCTTAAAAGGTACCATTTCAAATTTAAGCTCCTGACACCCAGAGATCGTGTCACAGCGGGAAGGGCTGGAAGAGCAGTAGGAGGGGAAGTTCTCCCAGAATACAAGTAAGAAAGCTATGGGAAAACATACCTTACTCAGTGATAAACATGTCAGACACATGGATACAATTTCCCCTAATAAATACGTGAATCAAAAATCACTATGTAGTATCTTATGTTTGACCATGCATGGAAAACTAATCTTGGCTTTAGTTGGAAATCCACCAAACTGAAGTTTGACCCTTAGAGAATCTTTTAAATTGCTGTATGAAAAATATGACTCGACTTCCTTCTTTGGTTTCAAAGCATTTTAGATTTTGAGGAACATATAAAGTATCCCTATTTTCAATATTTCTGTTCTTTATTATTTACTATTCAATGAACAAATTCAGGCATTATGCAAATACTTGCAGTGTACCTACCATGTGCCAGGCACTGGGCTAACATTGATGAATGAAAATAAGTAAGGATGAAAGATTTGTAAGGTGTTCAAGTATAGTCCGATGGTTATAAAAGTATGGTCAATGGACCATCTTAACCACTCTGCTTACACTGCTTCTAACTGTAGCCAGGGATAAGTAGTACTCTCATTGCCCAGATGTGGGTCATACACAGAATGTACAGGAGGTTCTTTCCATCTGTTTGGGTTGCTATAACAAAACTACCACAAACTGGGTGGTTTATACAATGAAAATTTTATTTCTTATAGTTCTGGAAGCTGAGAATTTCAAGATCAAGGCACCAGCAGATTCAGTGTCTAGTAAGAACCTGCTTCCTGGTTCACAGACTGTCTTTTTGCTGTGTCTTCACATAGCTAAGGGATCTCTCTGTGGTCTCTTTTATAAAAGCACTAATCTCATTTATGAGGACTCTTCCCTCATGACCCAATCACCTCCAAAATGCCCCATTTCCTCACACTATTGCCTTGGAGGTTATGTCTCCCTTGAATTCCCATGTTAAATTTGGGGGCAACATAAACACTCAGTCCATTGTAGGGGTTTCTGGAGTACGAAGGGATGAGCACTTTACAGAATGTATTCTAACCCCCAAATGGATTTAATACAATTGTTTCCAATACCTACACAGTCTGAACAAGATCCTGGCACAATAGATGAGAATGCAAAAATCTTTCCCTCTGTTAATGACCTGAGACCACAAGAAGTAATTGAATCTGTTGATCAATTGTTTCAGAAATCAAGAATCCAATATCAAGTATATCAAGACCTAAATCTTCATTTTCAACATACAAATTTCAGTAGCATTTAGATAGAAAATACTAAATAATTCAATAGGTCAACTAACGTAATTATTTTAGGTTACATTTTTTTTTTTTTTTTTTTGCTCCTTATAAAAGTAGCACATACCATAACAACTAGAAAATATGGGAAAGTAGAATTTACTTTAATCATCCAAAATCCTACCACCTCAAATATAGTACATCAATTTTTTCCTCCAATTTTTTATTTGTACTATTTAAAATTTTATTACAATAGCTTTATTGAGATATAATTCACATACCATACAATTCCTCCATTTAAGGTGTGCAGTTTAGTGGTTTCAGTATTTGCAGAATTGCAACCATCACAACTAATTTTAGAACATTTTCATCAGCCCTCAAAGAAACCCCATACACTTTAGCACTCACTCCCTATTTTGCCCCAAACTAACAGCCCTAGGTAACCACTAATTTATTTTCTGTTTCTATAGATTTGCCTGTTCTACACATTTCAAGTAAATGTTATCATACAATATGTGTCATTTGTGGCTGGCTTCTTCCTGTTTTTTTTTTTTTTTTAATTTAAATAATTTTTTATTTTTCAATTACAGTTGACATACAATATCATACTAGTTTCAGGTGTACATCATAGTGTTATAACTTGTGATCATCTCAACAAACTTCATATCCCTCAGACATCATATACAGTTATTAGAATATTATTAACCATATCCCCTATGCTGTCTTGTATATCCCTATGACTATTTCATAACAATCAATGTGTGCTACTTAGTCCCTTCACCCTTTTCATTCACCACTCAATCCTTCTCCCTTCTGGCAACTGTCAAAACATTCTCTGTATCTGAGTTGGTTTCTGTTCTGCTTGTTTGTTTATTTTGTTATTTAGATTCAATTGTTAATAGATATGTACTTATTGCCATTTTATCGTTCTTATTTTTATCTCTTTTATTCTTCTAAAAGATCTTATAACATTTCAAGTAACACTAATTTGATGGTGATGAACTACTTTAGCTTTTTCTTGTCTGGGAAGCTCTTTCTCCTTCAATTCTAAATGATGGCTTTGCTGGGTAGAGCAACTTGGGCTTTTCATCACTTTGAATACTTCTTGCTAATCCCTTCTAGCCTGCAAAGTTTCTGTTGAGAAATCAGCTGAAAGTCTTATGGGAACTCCCTTGTAGGTAACTGCTTTTCTCCTGCTGCTTTTAACATTCTCTCTTTGTCTTTAACCTTCACTATTTTAATTATAATGTATCTTGGTGTGGGCCTCTTGGGGTTCATCTTTTTTGGGACACTTTGCACTTCCTGGACTTGTATTATCTATTTTCTTCATCAGGTTAGGGAAGTTTTCTATTATTATTTTTTCAAATATGTTTTCAATTTCTTACTTTCTCTCTTCTCCTCCTGGCACCCCCATGATGTGAATGTTGGTACGCCTGAAGTTATCCCAGAGACTTCTTTACCCCATCCTGACTTTTTAAAGTATTTTTTCTTTTTGGTTTTGCTGATTGAATCTTTTTTGCTTCCTTATCATCCCAATCTCTGATTTGATCCTCTACTTTATCTACTCCACTGTTGATTCCCTATAACGTATTCTTCATTTTAGTTAATGTATTCTTCACTATTGATTGGTTTCTATGTTTTCTAGTTGTTTTCATGTTTCCTCTTTGTTGAAGTTATCATTAAGCCATCTACGCTTCTCTTAACTTCACTGAGCATCCTAATAACCATTGTTTTAAACTCTGCATCTAGTAGATTGCTCGTCTCCATCTAGTTTAATTTTTGGGGGGTGAGGGGAGTTTTGTTCTCTTCTTTCATTGGGGGCATGTTTCTTTGTCTCGTCATTTTGACAGCTTCCCTGTGTTTCTATGTATTAGGTAGACCTGTTACATCTTACTGACTTGGTAGAGTGGCCTTATAGAGTAGGTGCTCTGTGGGGACCAGTGGCACAGCCTTCCTGATCACCTAAGCTGAGCACTCAAGGTGCTCCTTCCCCCTAGTATTGGTTGTGTACACCCTCCTCTTGTGGTTGAGTCTTGATTGCTCTTGGCACGTAAATGGAAGGGATTTACCCCCAGGCTCATCAGCTGCAAGAACTGGCTGCGACCACTAATCACCAACCTCCAACCATTGTGGAGGATCAACTGTGCAGGAGCCCACCTCACAGAGCAATACTTCAGTGGTGCTCTGGTGCCCACTGAGTCCACTCCTTGAGTGTGTTGCTTATGGAGGTGGTAGGGTGGTGCTGCTTTGATGTGGTCTGAAGCTGTCCACTGGGTGCACTGGCTCTGGGGCCTTTAAGAAGGTACAGGCCAAGGCCAGCTGCTGCCTGTGTTCTTCCTGAGGCCACCTGCCATGAGCAACAAAGCGATCTGCAAATGGCTGCTACTTTTGCTGTCCTTGGAGGCCAAGCTGCAATCCCAGGCTGGCTGCTGCTAGTGCCAGTCCTAGATCCATTTAGAGAGAGGTACAGGGCATGCTGAGGCCAGATGCTATTGTTTGAGAGATTTTAGGAAAGTCTGAAACATAAGCCAAGATAGGTCATTTCTCTGGAAAAGCCACTAGAAACAGCTTGGGTGGGCTCACAAGTTGCATGGGGTGGGATCTCAGGGAATGACTATAATGGGGTAAACATGCGTGAGCCAGGTTGATGGAAACTTAGATGTGGTGCCAACCTGCTGGCTCTGAGGGGGTGTTCTCAGAAAAGGAACAATGTCCTCTCCCAGAATTTTAGTGTGGCAGAAAGCTGCCCCTCCAGCTCTTACCCTGAAGCCAGACAGTTCAGTTCTTCCCCATATGTCCCTGGGCCCTTTCAGCTACTGCCCCAGAACTGGAGTTCAGAACCAGTGAGCCTAAGTAAGTTGGTGCATGGGTCCTTTAAGAGAAACTGCCTGGGATTCCAGGAGCCCTCTGTTTCCTTCAGCCTCAATCTCTGCTGATTTTTGCAGCCAGAAGTTATGGGGACTTCTCTTCCTGGCACTGGAACCCTGGGCTGGGGACCCTGTTGTGGGACTGTGACTCCCTCACTCCTCAAGGACCTCTTCAGTTGAGATATCCTTCCCAATTTTTTAATATTTTATTATTGATTTGGGGGGGAGAGAGAGATCTATTTGTTGTTCCGGTTGTTTATGCATTCATTGGTTGATTCTTGTACATGCCCTGACTAGAGATCAAACCTCAGTCCATGGGGATGATGCTCTAATCAACAAAGATACCCAGCCAGGGCCACTCCCAACTTTTATCTGCAACACACGGGTGTGGGACCAGGCCATTCTGCATTTCCACCTCTCTTACCAGTTTCTGATTCGTGCAGCTTCTAAATTCCCTAGTTGTAAGACTTTCACTCTGCTAAATTTCAGGCCATTCTGAATGATGGTTGTTTTGTAGTTTAGTTGAAATTCTGATGTGGTTGTGAGAGGATGCAACTACAGCATTTACCTATGCTGTAAGTCTCACTTCCAGTCTTCACTGGAAGTCTCAGTTATATCTTAAATATAACCTGGTAGGCTTATCAGGCTGCAAAACAACTCAAATCAGAATATTGTACATGATCCATATTAAAGTTCTATGGAAGAAACAGGTACCTCTGGATTCTTGTCAATGGAATTTGTCTTCTCTGCTTGTGATATAAAATTTAGAAATTCAACACAATGCTTGTCTAAACATTTGAGCAAATAAAACCCCATACAGGGTGGGATGAGTTCTACTGGTGTCAAGGTATTTGATTCTTATAAATATATCAACATCTACAAACTTCATTTTTAGATCATATCTTAGACCTTCTACATGGACTTCAACATCTCCTTTGTTCTTGAGCTCACATCAATTGTCTTGGTCAGGTTACTGACATCTAAAAAGCTTCTCCAAGGTTAGGACAACAGCAAGCTATATACTTTACTTTCGATCCTAGAAAAAAATGGTTTATTCATGGTCAGTATAAGAGTCAACCATATGAAAAATATTCCCAACTTTTAAAAATCTTTTAGAAAATATTGCCGAGTTTGTTATTTAATGTTCTTATGAAAAGATGCTTATGGAAAAGTATTCTTCTCTGATTGCAAAAATGTATAGTCTTCTATCAGGCAAATATTCTTCCATTTATGATGTAATGAAAAGTACATAGCACATGCAGTTTTTGTATTACCTACCAGGAACCATGAAGCTAAACTTAGTGCTCAATTGCAATAATTACCTTTAGCTATTTTTTCGGTATAATTAACTTTTTTCCTTTATTATTTGATTCATTGTCTTTTAATAGTGTGCTATCAATTTCAAAATTTCAAATTCATTCTTCAACTTATATTCAATTGGTTAAATTTAACATAAAATTCACTCACTTTAAGTGTACAGTTTGATGAGTTTTTACAATTATATGTAATCAATTTTGGACCATCACCATAATCAAGTTATAAATATTTCCCTTTATGGAGTTGATCCCCTCCCTGGACACACAATTCCCCCCATCCCCACCCTGGCCCCAGGCAACCACTGATCTACTTTCTGTTACTATAGTTTTACCTTTTCTAGAATTTCATGAGTGGAATCATACAAAACATAATTTGGTGACTTTTCATTTGATATAATGTTTTGAAATTCATCCAAGTTGTTGTGTATCAATATTTTATCCCATTTTTATTGATAAATAGAATTCCATAGTATGGTTATACCACACCTTGTTTATTCATTAACTGGTTGATGGATAATTGGATTGATTCATTTGAGGCTATTATAAATAATGTGGCTACAAACATTCACATACAAGTTTTTGTTATAAACATGTTTCCATTTCTCTGGGGTTAATACTTACGGAGAAGAAATGTTGGGTTCTGTGGCAAGTATATGCCTACTGTATAAGACAATACCAAGTTATGTTCCAAAGTAGCTGAAACATTTTGCAATCCCAACAGCAATTCATGAGACGCCTAGTTGCTCCACATCTTTGTCAACATCTGATGTTGCCGAACTTTTAATTTAGCCATTCCACTAAGTATATAGTGGTATCTCATTATGACTTTAATTTGCATTTCCCTGATGACTAGTGATGTTGAACATTTTTTCATGTCCTTATTGGCCATATTTGCATGGTTTCTTTTTGAGGTGTCTGTTCAACTACTTTGCCAATTTTTAGTTAGCTTGTTTGTTTTCTTATTATTGGTTGTAAAAGGGTTTTTTTTTTGTATTTTGAATCCAATATATATGTTTTCAGATATATGTTTTAAAAATACTTCCTCCCATTCTCTGATGCCTTTTCATTTTAATTGTGTCTTTCACAAAGAAAAAGTTTTAAATATTTATGAAATTCATCGTGTCTATTGCTTTTATGATTCATGATTTTTGTGATCTATTTAAGAAATCTTGGATAACATTTGTATTATTAAAAGCCTTGGATAGGCACAACCAGATGCCCCGCCCCCCCCCAAAATGGCTCAAACAGGAGAACAGATCAAAGCCCCAGAGCCAATTCATCTAAGCAACCAAAAGATAGCCAACCTATCAGATGCACAGCTGAAAGCACTGGTGATGAAGATGCTCACAGAATTGGTTGATTTTGGTCACAAATTAGATGAAAATATGAAGGCTACAATAAGTGAAATGAAGGAAAATACACAGGGAACCAATAGTGATGGGAGGAAAACTGGGACTCAAATCAATGGAGTGGACCAAAAGGAAGAAAGTTAACAACCAAACAGAAAAGAATGAAGAAATATGGATTCAAAGAAATGAGGAGAGGCTTAGGAACCTCCAGGACATCTTTAAATGTCCCAACATCCGAATTATAGGGGTACCAGAAGGGGAAGAAGAAGAACAAGAAGTGGAAAACTTATTTGAACAAATAATAAAGGAGAACTTCCCCAACCTGGCAAAGGAAATCAACTTCCAGGAAGTCCAGGAAGCTCAGAGGGTCCCAAAGAAGTTGGACCCAAGGAGGAACATACCAAGGCACATCATAATTATATTAGCCAAGATTAAAATGAAGGAGAGAATTCTAGAAGCAGCAAGGGATAAGGGCACAGTCAGGTACCTACAAAGGAGTTCCCATCAGACTGTCAGCTGATTTCTCAAAAGAGACCTGGCAGGAAAGAAGGGGATGGAAAGAAGTATTCCAAGTCATGAAAGGCAAGGACCTCCATCCAAGATTGCTCTATCCAGACAAGCTGTCATTTAGAATGGAAGGGAAGATAAAACGCTTCTCAGATAAGGTCAAATTAAAGGAGTTCATCATTACCAAGCCCTTATTATATGAAATGTTAAAGAGACTTATCTAGAAAAAGATAAAAAATAGGACAGTAAAAAGACACCAAACTCAGTTATTAACAACCACACCTAAAACAAAAACAAAAGCAATCGAAACAAACATCAAGAACAGGAACAGAAACACAGAAATGGAGATCACATGGAGGGTTAGCAACAGGGGAGTGGGAGGAGTAGAGAGGGGGAAAAGGTACAGAGAATAAGTAGCATAGACGGTGGGTAGAAAATAGACAGGGGGAGGGCAAGAATAGTATGGGAAATGTAGAAGCTGAAGAACTTATGACACATGGACATGAACTAAAGGGGGGAAATGTGGGTGGGAGGGGGTGTGCAGGTTGGAGGGGAATGATGGGGGAGAAATGGGACAACTGAATAGCATAATCAATAAAATATAATTTTTAAAAAAAGCCTTGGATAACCAGGCTTTTTCAACCTCTGTATTATTGAGGTTTTGGACAGGAAATTATTTGTTATAGGGAACTATCCTGTGCATTGTAGGATATTTATCAGCATATTGGGCTTGTACTCATTAGATACAAATAACATGCTCCCCACTCCAATTATCACTATCAAAAATGTCTCTGGACATTGCCAACTGACTCTTGAAGGACAAAATTACCCCTAGTGAGAACCACTGGCCTTCCCCAATGCCACAAGAATTTTCTTCTATTTTTTAGAAGTTTTATAGCTCTAGCTCTTACAATTATGCCTAAATTCATGTCACGTTAGTTTCTGTGTAAGGTTGAGGTAAGGATCACGGTTCATTTTTTTCCCATACAGATATCCAATTATTGTAGCACCATTTATTGTAAAGATTATCCTTTCCCCCATTAGATTACCTTGGCACTTTATTCCAAAATAATTTGATCATATAAATGGAAACCTATTACTGAGCTCTCTATTATGTTCAATTTCTATATGTCTATCCTTATGCTAATACCACAGTCTTGATCATTGTAGCTTTAATAAGTCATGAAATTAGGTAATCTAAAAACCTCATTCTTGTTTTTCAAACTTGTTTTGGGTATTCTAGGTTCTTTGCCTTTCTGTACATTTTGGAAGAAGCTTATCAATTTCTGTTTTCCTTAAGGAACCTTTTATTTTGGAATAATTTTAGATTTGCAGAAAATTAGCAAAGATGGTATGGAGAGTTCCAACATATGTCTCACATAGTTCTGTTCCTCCTAATATTTCTCTCTTATATTACTATAGTATATCTGTCAAAACTAGGAAACCAACATTGTTACAGTGCTATTAAATACATTTAAGACTTTATTTGGATTTCATCCGTTTCTCCACAAATGTCCCCTTTCTGTTCCAGGATCCAATCTAGAATACTACATTTCATTTAGTCATTAGTCCATTCCTCTCTCCTCTGATCTGTGACAGTTGTCGGACTTCCCTTGTTTTTCATGCATGACCTAAATGTTCTTGAGGAGTGCTGGTCAGGTATTTTGTAAAATGTGCCCCAATTTCTTTTATATGCTGTTTGTCTCATAATTAGGCTAGGGTCATGGGTTTTCAGAAAGAATTACTCCAAGGTTAAGTGTTCTTCTTATCACATCGTACCAAGGACACCTGCTATCCACATGCATCCCTAATGATGTTAACCTTGAAGCCAGTTTCCTTTTTTAAATCCTGCTAGGATATTGATTGAGACTGCAATGACTCTATATATCAATCTGGGGAGAACTGCCATCTTCACAACCTGGAGTTTTCCAACCTATAAACATGGTTTATCTCTCCACTTATTTAGGTCTTCTTTAATTTCCCTCACCTCCTCTAAGCATGGATTTCTCACCAGGATCTGTTTGTTTCTGTTCACTCTTCTGTACCTTCAGGTAGCTGATATTATTTTATTATTAATTAATTATTACTATTCACAAGTTCCAGAGTCTATAATTATTATCTAAAGAAAGTAAGTTCAGTAAGATCTAACTCAGCGATTACTGTAAAAAGAACCCAACATACCCTCAAATACTTTTTAAAGCAGAACAGGGAAAAACAAATAGACAACTTCGTATTACTATTCTCAAAATATCCTTAGATTCATAATCACAACTGGTACTAAGGCAACCAGCAATCTTAAAGTTCATCAACAATTAATAGACATACATACAGTCTGTGATCATGAAACAGAGCTTTTCTCTTTGTCAAATGAATTTGACCATATGAAACTGATGGCATCAAACTTGGTTAAAATTTAAAATCCTGAAAGATCAAACATGGAAGAGTCATATTAAAATCTTGGTCAAATTATTCAATGCTACCCACGTTGTGGTAAAATTGGCATTATTCTATAAAGTTAATGTATATGTTTAATTGTATGCAATTTGGCTAACTCTTTTGGAAAGCAAATCCATAAGAGTTTTAAAATTATTCTTATCACTGACCTTGTAATTCCATTTACAAGGAGACTATCCATTGAAAATAATGCTAACTAGAGTAAGAGGAAGAGTAACCCTTATGCACAAATATTTTCACTAAAGCATTGTTTATATATAAAAAATTGGTATTACTTAAAATCTAATAGAAAAAGAAGTGTTTATATTCACACACCCACTTAAAAATGCTGTTGATGCAAAACTTTTAATGTTACAATATCAAGCATATATATACACACATACATATGCTATATAAGCCTCTCTTTTTTAATGTAGAAAAAAATAGAAGTGAATACACAAAAATGTTAGTGGTGGCTATGGGACTATACATTATTTTTCTTCTTCCTAATTGCTCTTTTTCAATAGTGAGCCAAGAAAACAGTAAGATTGTTTTTAATCTTATAAAATTGTACCTTATCATTGAATTTCTGAGCAGGAAAAAACTTGAGAAAGCTAGTTTGCGCCCTGTATTTTATTGATAAAAAATCTTTTTACCAATAGGAGGCACAGAGAGCTGAAAATATTTTTATAAGTCCACAGGCGTGAGGTAGTAATACTCTAAAACTGATATCTTTGGACACAATACCACATTTTGGTTATTTTTGCTTCATTCCAACCTCTATTTCAAGGGTTAAGGGAATGAGCATGGTTCACATGAATAATACTTAATTAAAACAATTTTAAATTTTAGATAATATACCTCAAACACACTTAATTTTAAGATAAATGCCCTAGAACCTGGATTATGGAAAAAATTTTAGTTTTGTTTCCAATGAATACATTAAATGCTGAACAGAATTGAATTTTTATTCTAGAAAGCTTTCTAGTTTTGAGATAATAAAGAATCTATAGTGTATTTTATTATTAAAAGCTCATTGTCCACTTGTTTGAGTTACTACTGTTTGTTTAAAGTTGACCAAACAGAAATGACAGTGTACAATGTGATCTTATAAATCAAGACTTTCTGACTCCAATAAATAAAATTTTTTAAAAAAGACTTTCTGTTATGAACTTTACTGTTCAGCTTTCATGATCTAATGATATATATATATAGTACCAGCATTGCTGATAATTAACTACTAAATCATACATTGGATATAATGACCTTTAACTTGGTTCAAATATCTCAACATTTTTTTCTAACGTCCAAACAGAAATTTTTTTTAGTTTAACATTTCATACCATTGGAGAATAACCCAAAGGGAATGTTTAAGGTTAGTAGAGTGTTTATCTTATCAAAAGTGGCTTGGTCTCTTTGGGTTACTATTTGGATTCTAGCTAATCAGACCTATTTACTAGTTTAAAAACTTTCAGCAATTAACAGTGTTCAAACAGCAGCAATCTGTTATGTTATTTCAGCTGGGAAACCAGCTATATGAACCAGTACAGCCTCCTACTAAAAATAAATGAGAGCAGTTTCCACTCACTGGGGAGCTAGCTTTTAGGTATGTCACACTGAATAACAAAACAAAAGAGTGTGAAACATCTAAATAATAGAAAACCCAAAAGACATACCATGTTTTGGATTTAAAAAAATAATAAAGCAACGTTGCCACTAAAAACACCATTACAGAAAGGCAAAACAAATATAAAGTGAATTTTAGAGGTAGGTTGTGTTCCCTTTTCCATTAAGAACCTTCCTTGTTTTTAAGACTGTTTGGTTATATTGCAATTTTTAACACATGGTAGCTCAAATCAACAATACATTTGCTCTTCAGACTTTGACACATCCCCAGCTGCTAGCCCTGTGCTTAACTAAACAGTACAGTAGTGCAAGTGGAACATTTATGTAACACAGAAACTATAAATCTTTTTTGAGAAACAAAGAGGCCTACTTATTCTAGCAGATATGACAAAGCAATGAGCATCACATTTTAAAACAGATTTGAAACTCCAGTCATGGATGTGTTTACTAACAAAATATCCTTCTTTTTCCTCTAAGTAATTTTTCAAAATGATCTGAGTGATTTTTAAAAATGAGCATTGATCTGGTGTTAGACACTGCATGAAAGACTTTACATGTAGTCTCTCATTTAATCCGTGCAACAATCCTATGAAGTATAAATACTAAACATTTATCTTCATTTTGTAGGCGAAGAAACCGAGACTTAAAAAGGTCAATAACCCCTGCCCAGTGTTACCCAGTTAGTCAATACTGAAGCATGGTTTAAACTCGGAATGCCAAAATTGACAGCCTGTGCTCTTACCTACTGCTGGACAATCAAAAAGACACTGAAGACTTTTTAGAATAGAAGAGATATCAAAAGGCCAAAAATAAACATTACTGATAATAAAATCATAAAACACATCTTATCTATGGCCTTTTTTTTCTCCCACGGACAAATATTTAGTGACTTCCCTTACCAATGCTAGCTCTTTCTTCCCCTTTCTGCTCCTTCCTCTTGCACTTTCCAGCAAACACGCTCTCATGTGCATGCACACACACACACACACACACACACACACACACACACACACAAGTAGCTTCACTGATAATGCCTGTGGTACTAAAAACTAGGACAGAAGAAAGTTAATGTTTGACTTCAAAAAATGGACTAAATGGTAAGTGTGGCCTCAAAACTTGTGGGGTGAGGAGGGGAGGAGAGATTATTATTTGAACAATCGATTGGATGTTCCCACTTGTTTGTTTATTACTAAGTAAAGTCATTTATATAAGTCAGGTATATAAGAACAAAAAAAAAGTCTCCATAGAAGAGCCGGTTACTGGATTTCCCTCACTTCTCTGCTCAAGCCAAAAGGCCTGCTGTTTACCTGACAGAAACAAATTATAGTGAGTTTTTCAGAACAGAGGTAAAAATGAATTTTCCTTTAATAACCTTAGCTCTTAGTGAAGCAAATGCTATAGACTAGTGTTTTCCAATCTATGGAACTTTCTCTCATGAAAGAAATGTTTCGTATCTCTGCTATCCAATACGGTAGCTACTAGCCACACGTGGCTACTGAGCACTTGAAATGTGGCTAGTGGGACTTGGAAAGAAACTTTTTAACTTTATCTCATTTTAATTGAAACAGTCACACATGGCTAATGGCTGTCATCTGGACAGAACAGCAACAGACTCGTTTCAGTAACTACTATTCACTGCGTATGCACTATGTGCTACATAGCTATAGCTGCCTTTGTGAAAGATACAACTTTTCCCCATTTTACAGATAAGGAACTGAGGCCCAGAGAGAGTTCCTTCCCCCACTTTTGACTTGCTCATGGGTTTATATCAAATAAATTCTGGATTTTACACCCACATCTATCTCTCACGAGGCCTAACGTCTTCATTACAAGTGTTTCTCAACACTGGCTGCATGTTAGGTGTTGTGTTTTCCAAAAACATTTGTCTCCAGGTCCCACTCCTCAGAAATTTCTATTTAACTGGTCTGGGGCTGGGCCCAGGCACATACTCATATCTCTGAAACCTCCACTGTGCAAAACCACCATTGTGACCCAGGCACCCTAGTAGTGGATGACCATTTCCCAAAAGGGAGCTTTGATGAAGTTCTACCTCTGCTTATTTTTTTTAGGCCTGGTTGACAGTTTAATGCTAAAAAGAGTCCCACTCCTTCTTTTTGCAGATCAGAGTAAATGACTGAAGAGCAGCTACTTCAATCTAGAGTAGGTCACATAGCTGGCGTCTTGAGAGAGCTAAGACCAGAGTTATATGTAAATGCTTCATTTTCTGGAGTTATGGGGACAGCAACAGAGCAAAGAACAGGAAAGCTCAGGGATTTAAAGCCGTATGCAGCAACTCAGAAGCCCAAGGGTAGAAAAAGGCTGGGAATGTGTAGTATTTGACTATTTCTAGAGGTGAGAATGCTGAGCTCTCCCAGGCTATGTTAGCTGCATTCTCTCCATCCCTTCTTTTTCTCCCTCCACAGGTCCTTAGGAGTGGTCCAAGGGCTTCTGTGCAGCATTTTCCACTCTGCCAAGGTTACTTCTTTTTTTAAATTGAGTTATAACTGACATTTAACATTATATTAGTTTCAGGTATACAATCTGATTCAGTATTTGCAAAATGATCACCAAAGTAAACGTAATTAACATCCATCACCATACATGGTTAAATTTTTTTTTTCTTGTGATAACCTGCCAACATTACAGAAAGCCTACCCTGGCACATAGTAGGTACTTAATATTACGACTGTGAAATGAATGGAAGCAGATTTTGGAATGCAAGAGACTGAGATTACTCAGCTTCTAGATAGGTTCAGAAATCTGAATATGTATTTGGTAAATAACCAAATTTTTAGAAGATTTTATTTATTTATTTTTAGAGAGAAGGGAAGGGAAGAAGAGAGGGAAACATCAATATATGGTTGCCTCTCAGGTGCCCCTTACTAGGGACCTGACCTGCAACCCAAGTATATGCCCTAACTGGGAATTGAACCAGTGACCCTTTGGTTCATAGGCCTGCACTTGATCCACTGAGCCACACTAGCCAGACCATGGTAAGTAACTTTTAAGAAATAAAATTAAAATTCCCTTCAGAACCTTTGTTTGCACTTGCCTCACAAAAATAGAGAAGACAGTATTAGTGTTTCTGGATTATTTTTTGTTTCAGGGATTGAAAGGGCTTGAAAGTAATGAAATAAAAAGAGAAAATAAGAATACTGACAAAAATTTAAACAGAAGAAATTATAACATACCCATACGTACTCCAAGTGTCCCTGTTAAGCACAGGCCACCTGCATTTATTGTTGCCTTGGGTCTGGAGACCACTCAATCAATAGAGTTCTGGGGTTGAGAAAGAAAGTCAACAAGGCAAGGGCTTTAAGGAAACTGCCACAAAAATAGAAAATGCTACTGTAAACATTACCCACCTCACCAGCCAAGTATGTTTTTCTCTTCCACAATAAAGGAGTGAAAATAATAATAAATTGTGTTTCAGATTATCCTCAGGAATGGTGTGTGGCTATAAGATGTACTGTGGAAATCATTTTTCCATTCAGGAACTCAGTACAGCTGCTCCAATAAAGGAGGTTGTGTACATTCTGAAGCTAAATGGATTTGTGTTCTAAGAATCTGCCTTCAGAAGTAACAGCTCTGAAAGTCATGAGCAAAATATTTCAAAGATGATTGTAGCAAATAGCTTCAAATAGAAACATCTAGTCTGTTGGCAAGTGCACTTTAGAAGGCAGGATTGAATTCTCTTGAAACAAAATCACCAATCATTTTTATAGCCTGCTGCTTACAAAAGTATGAAAAACACACAGGTTTTTCGAGCCACAGCTACACATTCAAAAATTAGTTTGTACCAGATTTTTATTAGTAATGTAAAAAGTGACACACCCCAAAGAGAGCAGAAAGAATTAACTAAGGATGTTTAGAAATGTGAAAGAAGACAATTAACGGTAGGAAAAGCTTGAATTTCAAGCCATGATTTCCTGTTAACCTTATCTGGCTGCTTTTCATACCCACCATACCCCAGGCATTTTTTTTTCTTTCTTAGTAGTAATACTTGCCCCAAAATTAAAAATAACAGAGAGGTATATAAAATAGAATGTTAAAGTCTTCTAACCTCTATCTACTCTCAATCGTATTCCAAACCCCTAGAAATTTTTTATCATTGTCTAGCACTTACAAGGTGAAAGAAACAGTGTCTGACATGTAAGTGTACTAAGGAAGTATGTTTGTCTGGCCTGGAATTTTCCATTAGAGGCTAGGTGTGTAAGTTACAAAAAAGGAGACAGAAAATCAAAAGATGGGAGCTGCAGTCCCCACTTCTTTGCAGCCATGTTTGTGCTTTTGAGCAAAGCACTTTGCTCCCTGGAATTCTTTTCCCTGTTGGAGAGTAAGAAAAGTGAGAATGCTGATCCTCGGTTCAATTCTAATTCAAACCTTCAATACCAGCACTGTCTGACAGAATCATAAGTGAGCTATAAATGTGAGTCAAATTGGCCATTTTAAATTTTTTTATAACCACATAAAAACATTTCAGTAATAATTTTGCATCCCAATATAATTCAAAGTAATATTTTCACATATAATTCAAAGTATTATTTTAACATTAAAAAACATTATTACTATTTTAACACTATTATGAGCAGTTTACAGTCCATTTCTGAAACTAGGTCTTCAAAATCTAGTGTGTATTTGACACAAAACATCCCAGTTCAGATCAGCCATGTTCCAAGCGCTCAGTGGCCTCACATGGATAATTGCTATTGTTTTCAGCAAAACAGTTCTATACCAGTGCTGGACTTTATTCCTAAAAGGCTCTATTTCTGTGAGTAGATCCCTTCTTCATCTCTATATTGGATTGCCTCTGTTGCCAACAGAACAGTATTATTATTATTTGTTGACAATATCTAATTACCAGCAATAAAATGGTAGATCTACTTAGATTACTCATTGAGTTTCAGTATCAGAGCTTCGATGAATACCATTATCATTTCCCTATATCACCTTTAGATTTCAAGTGAATTTTTCTTCTCTGCTCAGTGATTCCTATTGAATTTTAGATAATTTGCTCTAACCTTCACAATTAGGATATAGTATCGTTCTTAATTAACAATTTAAAAAGTATCCTATCCTTTAAAAAAGCTGGCTAAATTACCCACTTGCATATCCTATTAATCATGTTTGTACCTCTCAACCTCTAACAAAACACCTAACGCACTACAAAACATAAAGCAGTGGAAGCTTGGTAAGTGAAATATTACTTAAACACTGTACTGTTTTCAGTAAATTCAACAAATAACTCACAGGCCAGACCCTGTGCTTGGTTCTAAGGATTCCTACCTCGGCGGTTTACGGTTGAATTTCAAAAGCTCCAACAGGACGGCCCATCACCAGAGGCTCAGGCTGCGCTGTCGGGGCAGGGGCGCAGGTTTATGCTCCAGAGCATATTTTCCCACAGACGAGCCTTTCCCCCTAACTTAGGCTGTTTCAAGTAACCCCCTTTCTCTCCCTCCAAGTTTATTCTTCTTATAAAACAAATTATGCTGAAATACTCTAAATACCACTTTTGGTGTGTGCTATAAATTTAAAAGTACTGCATGCTCACGTAAAGGAAAAAAACTCAAACAAACCAGCAATATATAAAGTAAAAAGTGAAAGTTCTCCCCTCTCTTAATGCGTTATGCCCCCAGCGAACTCCTCAGAGGTGGCCACTATTAACAGTGTGAAAATAAAGGGAAACCTTTACAAAGGAGTCGGGAAAGCTAGAAGAGAGAACTTCATGCCACTCAATGCACTGACCCCAGCAGGAAGAGATGTACCTTGCACCTCCGACAGGAAGTGATGCTACTTTACTATCTCAGCAGGAGGAAGGTAAAGATTCCTCCTTGCCCAGTAACAGCTCAGCCAATGGGAGACTGACATAAATCAGCCAATGAAAAGTCACTATACTTCGAAATTTCAGTTTCCACCAATGGGCTTTATGTTTACAAGAGCCCCTCCCCAAGTCCATAAAAGAGCTCTTTCTACCTTTGTTTCGACTTGCACGTGGTTTGCCATTATATTGGTTGCTTTGAATTGCAATTCCAAAATAAACCCATTTTGCTGGAGAAGTATCTGGCTGTATATTTGTCTGAGGTCTACAAAAGTTTTACGAGTATCATTCCAGAATACTCCAAGCGCATGTAATTATGTATACACAATAATCACATATGTATACACATGTATTCACATGCAAATTTTGAGAAAGTATTTTTAAGGTAACACATGATTATGAAGAAAATTCAAATAATACAGAAGCATATAAAAATGGAATGGTCTGTATTCATAATCTTTATTACCATAGACAGAAGAGCATTGCAGGAGTCTTTCCCCATTGGCGGAGGTAGCAAGATAGCAGCAGGGGGAGATTCTTACACTGAGCTGGGAAAGCTAGAAAGATGAATGGCTAGGGTCCTGAGTACACCAAAAGCTAGAAAGATAATTGCATAGGAAAAAAGCCCTCCACTTCCTATCACTATAAGAACCTGGGGCTTGAGCAAAATGATTGAGATGGTCTTTGAGAAGGAAGTCCCAACATTCTCCCAGGTTGTGGCACCTAAATAACCTTTACTTTTGCACCAGCACCTGCCTCACCAGTTTGGCTTTGCTGTGGCATACAAACCTCCATTTTCGTTCAGCTACACTTTGAGGGAGTATTTGAAAATAAAGTAACACATGATGATAGAGAAAATACAAATTTTGGTAAAATGCAAATTGTAAGATGTAAAGTGAAATCTTCCCTACCCCACATTCTCCAAAGGTGATAACAAATATCCATATATCTTTTTTGTGGGGGTGTATCCTTTGTAAAATATAATATGCACATACATATAAATAAATACATAGAGATTATATATGTTTAATGTAGTTGTAAAATATAGTTTTTACAAGAGAGAATCACCCCCCCCAATGGAATTATCTCCTGGAGGGTGGGTGCCCCTTGTAGTACAAGCTTTCCCTGCCAGGTAAGTGTTCTAGGAGCCGTGTACCAGCTTGCATTGTTGTGAGAGGCTGTGTTTCAGCTTCAGTGAATTGATTTCAAGACTCTTTCATATGTTTGCCCATTTCATAATGGGTGATTTACAAGCACACCTGCCCACACTACACTGAGTGTTCAGAAGTTTTTGACCAAAAATGGCATGACTCCCCAGCTCCACCCTCTCTACTCACCTGATCTCTCCCCCAGTGACTTTTTTTGTTTCCCCAGGTGAAAAAAAAAGCCATCAAAGGCAAATGTTTTGCTGACAAAACAACAGAAGCACTAAAAGGCATCAAAATCTATGTTCAAAAACTGTTCTGAGCAGTGGAAAATAATGTCTCTATAGGTGTATTGCATCAAATGGAGTGTACTTTGAAGGTGACTGAAGTTTAAACATGTAAAAATAAATGCACAATTTTTATATATAAATTCTGGTTTTTCAGGGTCCTCCTTTATATGTTGAAATGTAATATACACATAGATAGGTCTCCAAAACAACAAAGTGAACCCCCCTGCAATCACCAACTTGAAAAGTAAAATATTTCCAGTCCCTTAGAAGCCTTACCTGTGATTCTTCCTAATCAGTACCCCCACCTCCCTTCCTCTCAAAGTTTCCTCTATCCTGACTTTTAATCAATTCCTTGTTTTTCTTTTTAATTTTACTGCCTAAGCATACATCAGTATGCACTATAACTTTCCAGGTTTTTTAGGTTTTCAATAAAGAGTCATACCAGATGTATTCTTTTGTGTCTGGCTTCTTTAATTTCAACTTTTTTGTTTAATACATTTTGGGCATCTTAGTAAATATATATGGAATTACCTCATCCTTTTGATTCTATCATATAAAATTGAACAAAAGACCTGATAAATAACTAAATTATTTTCATTCTTTTTGGTCATTATGAATAATGCTGTAAAGAACATCTTAGGCATTCAACTTTATAAGTCAATTTTTTAAACTTAAATAGTAACCCTACTGCTAAGGTAAAATGAATGGCATGTTAATTATTTCAGAAGTCTTGAATAAGTTTCAGTTTCAATACGATAAAATTTTAACAAGGATGTTCCTATCTTCTAAATTCTAGAACTTTTTCAAACTTTCATTTTGCTTAGAGACAAGGAGACAACTTTAGAGCACATTTAAGGACAGGGGAGTTTAAATACTGTTTTTGCAACTTCTGGTGAGTCTGTAATTATTTCCAAATAAAAAAATGGGTTTTTGGTGGGGAGGGAGATGTGGAAAGGTGATTCCCAAACCACCTTTGGCATCAGCTGGGAAGTTGATAGAAATGTAGAAGCTCAGACCCCACCCCAGATCTAAATTATAATCTGCATTTTAACAAACCTCAGATGATTCATATGCACATTAAAGTTTGGAAGCATTACTATAAAAGAAGCCTTAGTGATATTCAAGTTTTTCTTAGTCTTTCAAAAAACAGTTTCTTCATTTTCATGTCAGAACCGTAATTCTGGAGGCCCAGGGCATAATTCATTAGTATGCAACCACTTCAGTCACACTGGGTGCTGGGCCGAAAGATTCTCCTCCACCCCTGAGGTTTAATAGTCTGTCTTGAATTTCTTAATTTTATCTTTGCCTTTGTGTTTTGTGAGTGAAGTCCTATAAAATCCAGAGCATGCACCAGTAGCTAGGAGCTTCAGATTACTTAATAGCCCACTTCTGTTACCTCACTGGAATAGGTTCTCAGTGCAACTGAGAACCTCTCCCTGACACTTTGGAACCCCTCAGCTCTCCTCTCCTGGTCCTCATCTGGTGATTGCTGCTGTCCTCCAGCTCCAGCAGAGGTCTGAGATAGACAGAAGGGTTGATGTTGCTCCCTGAAACATCTCAGGGCAAGCTGTGACAACAACCATCCTTGTCCCAGACTGGCAGCATTATGGAGTGTTCATAAGTGACTGATAGGTGGAAAAGAGCTTCTTACACACCTCCAGTCCAGGTACCTACCACATACTGGTACAGAGCTTGTACTACCCTCGGAGGGTCCACTGTCCACTGTGGCTTCCCATGGGCACTGGGCCCAGGGAAAGGAGAGACACCTGGTGTAATTTCTCCAACTCCTGCCAGTACATGGGTCTGTCTAGGGACTGGTAGAAGGGTAACCCCGCAGCCGGGGTGGTGGAAGGGGGGAGGGTGGCATGTGTGCTTAGCACAGAATGGGGCCCTATGATAATATGCATTTGGCAGGAAAGTCTTCCCAAGCCTGAGGACACAAAATATTAAATAGCAAATAAAAACATCATTACAGATTGAGGGAAAGATTGTGGAAGAAATGGAAACATTTTATATTTTAATTTTTTTGTTCTTTGAATAAGGAGCAGCACATTTTCATTTTGTGCTTAGCCTGGCAAATTACACAGTCAGTGTTGCAGAAGCCACTGGGAATCAAAAGATGAACTTCTAACACCTGCATGGCAAGTCCATGGGCCCAATGGTGAAATTTAATGGGTACCTAAAGCAGCCTTCATTCATTACAAGATGGCTCCAGGAATCCTTCAGCAACCTAAGGTTTGCTTATCCTTCTCTTTAAAGGAGACTTTCTACCATGGAACATAGAAGCCTGCACCAAGCATTGTAAGCACAGGTCCCCCAATTCTTTGTGTTTATACCTTCTATCCAGTTGCACTTTCATATATTCTAAATTTTAAAAAATATATAATCATCAGTAACTCTTTTTCCACTTTTAAAAATTAAGAGTTCTGAGTGGCAGAATATAGAGAAAAAAAAAGTAGGACTTTGAAATAAGTCTGAGATGAAAGAGAGAGAAAGGATTTAAAGTTTTGGGAATTGTATTTATAATCCTATATATTTAGTTCTTCCTTAATCCAGTCATAAAATAATTCATTGACCTACCCCTGCAAAAGATCAATAATGAACCCAATTATCTCTGAAGCATTTTTGAGATCCTATACTTTCTCCATAAATAATTTTAAATCCCTGCCTTTTTCAATTCTTTCCCATAAATAATTTATTACTGAATAAAAAGGTGATATTAATAAATAACACATTATTTATTCCTCACTTCCTTGTTTCTCTTCCCTGGGCACAGTCAATCTTCCTTTTACTTACATCCTTTATCTTGAACTCATTAATATTTGGCATATTTCATGTATAACTGAAAAGAAAGCAAAAGCTTAATGTTATTTTGCCTTTCAAGTTGCTCTCAGTGAGTTTGTTTAATGGGATAAATGCAAAGTTTTATCTGTACTATTATTATTAATCTCATTAATGTATATAACTGTGGCTAGGAAGATCTTAAATATAAAGTTCTTGGTAATGGTTGTTTTAGGGAATAGAGTTACAGGTGATTTTAGTTTTCTTTCTAATTCTCTGTACTTTCCCAGTTTGTCTGCAGTGAATATTAAGGAGATATTAGCAATATTACATGATATGATCCTAATGTCTCTGATACTCATTATTCTTGACCCTTTTCATATTTATTTATTTTAGAGAAAGAGAGGAAGGGAGAGAGAAAGAGAGAGAATCATTGATTTGTTGTTCCACTTATTTTCCATTCATTGTTTGCTTCTTATATGTGCCCTGACCGGAGGTCAAACCCACAACCTTAACATATGGGGACAACACTCTAATGACACTCATTATTCTTTAGTATGAACTACTTGGATATTTTTTCAGAGTGTAATCTGATCTTTTGGATACTGCCACCATTTCACTGACAGAACTGATGAAGCTAAGTGTGAACTTCCCACATTTAAGGGGTGTTAATTCATTCAATAGCCCAATTAAGTCACCACCTGATAACCCAGTTCATTACAACATGTCAGACTCAAAACACCCAATTAATTTTCTCTTCTGTCTACATAAGCATACATAGCCCATGTTTGTTAACTGAATTATGAAGTTTGCTTTTTAAAACCAGTTATTTTCTATATTATGTTGTAGGACAGTGAGTTGAAACAGTCTAAAAATTGCTTATGATATTTTCAATTGAAAAATTGCTTGACTTAGAATTATAAAGAAACTACTATAATAAAATATTGGGTTTGCCAAAAATTTTTTAAATTTTTTTCCATAAGACAGCTCTAGGTCACTTAGTTGTCTTTAATTTCATTCTAAACAATTTTATTAGATTGTATTGTGACAGCTGTCATATCAGCATGCATTTTTAAAAAAACTTAACAAAATCGGTAAATTTTTGTGTAGCCATTTTAATACTGAAGATGAAAGAAAATAAGATTTTCCACATATTTTATTTTTCAATAAAGTAAAAATGCAACTGAAATGCAAAAGAAAATAAAGATTTATGCAGTGTATGGAGAAGATACTGTGACTCACTGATCAAATGTGTCAAAAGTGGTTTGCAAAGTTTTGTGCTGGAGTTTTCTCGCTGGGTAATGCTCCACAGTCGGGTAAACCAGTTGAAGTTGGTAGCTATCAAATCAAGACATTAAATGAGAACAATCAACATTATATCACACAGGAGATAGCCAACATACAAAATATCCAAATCAACAAAGTTATTGGTGAAAATGAAAAATGAGTCTTATTTTATGGAAAAAAAATTAATTTTGTGGTCAACCCAATATATCTACTATGTACATGCTAGATGATTGTAACTTTAATTTTTTCTACTTTAAACAGTTTTCAATTAATTTCTATCTTCATAGAGTATTTTCTAGACAGAACTTAAACTAAAAAATGAAAGGACATAAAGCATAAGCATGTAAACTCTATTAGGCTACATTTTGAAAATCATCTAATTTAGCAATTTTCAACCCTTTTCAACTCTTGGCACACATAAACTAATTACTAAAATTCTGCAACATGCCAAAAAATATATTTTTTGCTGATGTGACAAAAAAATATGGGAATAATTTTGATTGATTCACACCAGATGGCTACTGTGTTGGCTGTTGTCATTTTTTTATTTGACAATTTAAGAGAAAGGAGGTTAGTGCCCCTGACTAAATAGTCAGGTTTTGCATGTTTTAAATTTTTTTGTGGCACATTGGTATGCCTCCTGTGGGCACATTGAAATCTCTGATCTAACCTGTGGTTCTCAATCCTTACAGCACATGAGAGTCACTTACAGAGTTTCTGGTACATGCAAAAAAATGAAACTCGACCACCAACTTACACCATACACAAAAATAAACTCAAAATGGATAAAAGACTTCAATATAAGTCACAAAACCATAAAAATCCTAAAAGAAAACACAGGGAGTGAAATCTCAGGTATTCAATGTAGAAATATTTTTGATGATATATCTCCTAAGGTGATGGAAACAAAGCAGAAAATAAACAAATAGGACTACACCAAATTAAAAAGCTTCTGGGTAGCTAAAGAAAACATCAGCAAAGCAATAGAGAACCCACTATATGGGAGAGCATTTTTGCTAATGATGCATCTGACAAGGGTTTAATCTCTGAAATATATGAAGAATTAATACAAGTCAACACCAGGAAGACAAACAAACCAATTAAGAAATGGGCAAAAGACTTGAAGAGAGAAACACTTCTCTAAAGAGGAAATACAGAGTGCCTGTAGACATCTGAAAAAATGCTCAATATCACTAATCATCAGAGAAATGCAAATTAAAATCTCAATGAGATATCATCTTACATCTGTCAGAAGTGCCCATAGACATATGAAAAAATGTTCAACATCACTAATCATCAGAAAAATGCAAATTAAAATCTCAAAGAGATATCATCTTATACCTGTCAGAATGGCATCAATAAATCAACAAAACACAAGTGTTAGGGAGGTTGTGGAGAAAAGAGAACCCTAGTGCACTGTTGGTGCAGAAACTGTAGAAAAAAATATAGAGTATCCTTAAAAAATTAAAAATAGAACTCCCTTTTGACCCAGTGATTCTATTTCTGGAAATATACCCCAAGGATCCCAAAACACCAATAAAAAAATATATGCATCCCTAGGTTTATAGCAGCACTATTTACAATAGCCAAATGCTGGAAACAGTCTAAGTTCCCATCAGTAGATGAGTGGATAAAAAACTGTGATACATTTACACAATGGAATACTACACAGCAATAAAAAGGAAGAAACTGTTAACATTTTGCAACAGCATGGGTGCACTTGGAGAAAGTTATACTAAATGAATTAAGCCTGTCAGTGAATGAAAAATACTATGTGATCTCATATGTAGAGTCTAATGAACACAGTAAACCAATGAACTAAATAGTAACAGAAGCTTAGATACATAAAACAGACTGACAGCTGCCACAAAGGAGGGTGGGGGATGGGATGAAAGATGGTGAAGGGGTCAATCAAAGAATATTTATGGACAACCCATGGACAACAATACGGGGATGGGCTTGGGGTGGGGAGAGGGCAGGGCTAGGTGGAGGTGGGGAAAGGGAGAAAAATCAGGAATGACTTGAACAGCATGCACAGTAAAAATAAAACAAAAAAATTACAACAGAAAGTTACAAAAGTAGTAGACGTCAGCTAGCTAGGCTCAGGAAACAAGTCACAGAAGCAGAAGTAGGGCCCTTGGAGCTTAGGAGAGAGAAAGGCAAAGGCAACACACCTAGACGGACAGAAGAGAGGGAAGGGAAAGGCATGGGAGTACTGTGAGAAGGACAGCAGGTTAGAGAGTTTTAAAAATGTAGCCTGAGCCGCACCCCAGATCACTTAACCAAAATGTTAGGGGGGGGGCTTGGGCATGGTATCTATTTCACATACTCGTCACCATTCTGAGTGCTTTTACATATGTTAAACCATTTAATACTATATCTCTTATGACATAGGTACTATTATCTCTATTTTATCTGTAAGGAATTGAGGCTTATTGAGGTAAATTGAAGTACATGGCAGATTTAGTATCTTACCAGCCTGTATTATAGCTACACAATCTTAGCCTGTGTTATGCTACACAATCTTACAACCCTTCAAACCATCATTTCAAAGTGTGTAGCACTGCCATACAAATCTTGGTACTGCAGAATTCTGCTGGACAAGATATAGCCAGAAATTAATAAACACGGAAATTGCAGACTGATTTTAGGGAAAGCTAAAGGCATCAATGCAAATAGGAGAGATGACAGAAATCTTGTCAAAGACACCCTGAAATGACTAAAATTAAGGTGGTCAGGCTGGTGATGATCAGGCTCAGGCTATCATTTGACAAGTGCCATTTTATAAAATAGAAAGCTAAGGCACAGAGTGGTTAAGTAAGTTGCCCAGTACCACACAACTAGTAAGTGACTAGGCAAAGATCCGAATTGAGGAAATGTGACAGCCAAAGCCACGTACCTGGAAAACACATTATCAGAAAAGACATCTGCCAATTTGATGACCAAATTCACCAATCTTTATGTAGGTCATGATGTAAGAACTGTCCAAACCTGTAGAGAATTTTTATGAGTTTGAGCCAAACTAATGATATATACTGGGGAGCAAGATAACAAATGCTCTGGAGAATAACAGTTTTCTAGTTTCTTTTATGTGTTTGAAATTAGGAGGGAGTGTAAGGAAGATTACATGAGGCTAGGAGAAATCGAGGTGGGGATCTGATTACAGAGTAGTTAAGGTTTTATGCTCTATTGAGGGTGGTTGCACTTTAGAAGGAGGGATCAGAAAGAGGGGTCACAGATTAGAAGGAGGGGCCTGAAAGGGGGCATATCAAAAGTGTCTTAACCTAGATGCACAGAAACAATAGACAGGGCTTGCTTAAGGCAAAGATAAGCCTTTTATAAAGAAGCTATGTGCTTGGGCCTGACTACCCACACAGACCTATCCAGTTAGGAACATTTGATCAACATTGAACCCCTTTTGCTGTCCATAGTCAATTGTGTAAAATGAAGACTTCTTCCTAAAGAAGCTGACTTTGATTACTAGTATATGAAAATATATATCAGTAAAATAGAAATGTTTTTAAGTAGCTGACAATTAAGTAAGACAGTTAAAGTAGAAGCAACATGAGATTTTTTTAAATATATTTTATTGATTATGCTATTACAGTTGTCCCATTTCTCCCCCATCATTCCCCTCCACCCTGCACACCCCTCCCATTCACATCCCCCCTTTAGTTCATGTCCATGTGTCATAAGTTCTTTAACGTCTACCTTTCCCACACTATTCTTGCCCTCCCCCTGTCTATTTTCTACCCACCATCTATGCTACTTATTCTCTGTACCTTTTCCCCCCTCTCTCCTCCTCCCACTCCCCTGTTGCTAGCCCTCCATGTGATCTCCATTTCTGTGTTTCTGTTCCTGTTCTAGCTGTTTGTTTAGATTGCTTTTGTTTGAGATGTGGTTGTTAATATCTGTGGGTTTGCTCTCTTTTTACTGTCATATTTTTTTATATTCTTTTCTTAGATACAATAAGTGAAATGAAGGAAAATGCACAGGGATGTGCATTTTCCTGCAATAGAGATGGGAGGAAAACTGGGACTCAAATCAATGGAGTGGACCAGAAAGAAGAAAGAAGCAACCAAACAGAAAAGAATGAAGAAACAAAAATTCAAAAAAATGAGGAGAGACTTAGGAACTTCCAGGACATCTTTAAACATCCCAACATCCGAATTATAGGGCTACCAGAAGGGGAAGAAGAAGAGCAACAAGTGGAAAAGTTATTTGAACAAATAATAAAGGAGAACTTCCCCAATCTGGCAAAGGAAATAAACTACCAGGAAGTCCAGGAAGCTCAGAGAGTCCCAAAGAAGTTGGACCCAAGGAGGAGATTTTAAAATTAGGTAAATGATGGGATTAGATGTTCTTTAAAGTACCTTACAACTCTGGAAGATTCTACGAATGTCTTTGCCTTGTCAAAGTTTTGCTTTGAAAAGTTTCATGAGTTATATACAAGAACCATAAGCACAAGGCTTACAAGGAAGGAAAAAAGTAACTTCTGGTTCGGGTGTTCTAATTCTGCAAGCTACAGAACTTTGTCTGAATTTGAACACTAGGTCAGTTAATCTTATTTGCTTTTTTACATACAGGAAAAACCAATTTACATCTTATCATATTCATTTGTGCAGCTGCTGAGAGTCCAGAAACTAGAAATGCTCTCTCTCAAATGAGTATCAACTAAAGAGAGGGAAAAATTCTGTTCAAAATATATTTAAACTATTGGTGTGGGCAAATGGAAATATGCAATGTTAGGTTTACAGAATACCTGGTGGAGAATCTAGATTTGATTACTTGTATTTGATGAGATTTTCAAATTACTTTTAAAAGTGGGTCACAAATGCCTGCCTGAATTAGAGGAGAACTCTCTAGGGACTCTTGTTGTGTTTTAAGAAATCTTTGTAGCACAGGTATCTTGATCTCAGAA
Organism: Anoura caudifer; assembly: GCA_004027475.1. Classification (NCBI taxonomy): domain Eukaryota; kingdom Metazoa; phylum Chordata; class Mammalia; order Chiroptera; family Phyllostomidae; genus Anoura; species Anoura caudifer. Next base: position 204,376 of record PVKU01002466.1, read on the forward strand.
AGGAAAGTGCCTTTTGAAGATTACAGGCAACAATTTCTATCTTGTCACTAATATGAACAGAATGAGGTGGATCCACAGGGTTAGACACCCCCTGGCTATTGTCAAGGGACCAATTACTATATGCACAGCTAACTTAATGGGATCCTGAGCAACATCATTAAGGGCACAGCAGGCTATAAATGATTATAAAGAACCTTATGAAATTCCCCAGATATTTATGCCTGGTCTACCTCCCTGATCTAATACCATCTGTGGATGCATAGATGACCTGGAAATGGAAATTGTGTAACTAATAACTTCTAATTGAAAGAAATCTAACTTAAGTCTCTTTATACTGCTCGTTGCCTGTATATCTTAGTTCACACCTTGGGAATCTAAACTATTTATTGCTAACCTCTCTGGAACTCTGAAGCTCAATCATCATTAGGTTTCATAGTACCTACTTGTTGTAAGTAAAATAGTATCTTAAGCATGCAGTTAAGAGACAATAGTTTTTGTTTGGAGAATTCTGCAACTTCTTAAGAGATGACTCAGGGTGACAAACAAGTGAGGTTCTTGATAAAATGCACATTCTCGGCCACTCAGTAGACCTACAAAATCCCAACTTTGAGGGCTGATGCCCAGGGACCTAAATTTTAACAAGCTCCCCAGGGGATTTGTCTGTATGTTAAAGTTTGAGAACTGCCCTAGGGTATCACACACCAAAAGCTAAAAATAACTTGTTACTACCAAATGTTATAAAATGTTGAACTTCTAACACAACTTTAATTGGCTATAGGAAACCAGCACTTCTTAGTATTAGAAAAATTCCAGCCACAATTTGACTTTCTCATCTTCAGGGATGTGATTCAGCATGTAGCAAAAAATGCTATAGAACATCATTTGAGAAAACAGGTCCATCCTGTACAGGCTGCTGTGAACAGGCTCCATTTCCCCCCACAGTGCACACAACCAGTACCATGACTGGTACATCCTGAACTTAATACTGTCTTTCTCCTTCATCATCGTGCATTCTTGTCTTCTCTAAAATAAGGACAAAATTAATTTTGAGGTAACTTATAAAAATTAGTACACTTTTCCTTTACTAATATTTTAAAATTTATTTCTCTTATATTGTTCTTTTCAGTGTAGTGTTTATTGACTGATTGACACAAAAAAGTTGTCCAGATGGTTGCAAACTTCTTTGACCTCCTACCAAATATTCTGCTTTGAAATATTTGTAAGACTATCTGAACTAGAAAAATTATAATAAGTGCGTGGCGTGGGGAGTGAAATTGGCTTCAGCAGCCCAAGAGGAAGGCCATGTCCTTAAGGTATGTGAGGTGAGGCTATCCTCTTGGGTGCTTGAGATTGCTTCACCAAATCCAAAATGTAACAAGACATATCTTGGACAGAGAATGTTTCAGGCTTCTGATATTGTCCATTCTAGAGAATATCAGAAGCCTGAGAGCTTGTAAACTATTAAAGCATTTATAATGCAAGAACCTTTTTCAGGACTTGCCACACTTGTTTGTTTTTCAGGAAAAAAATAACTGCCAGTACAAACATTTGATGAAAACATTTATCTATCAACTTAGCTCACACAGAAACTGGAAACTGGAACATACCTATTAGAAATAAAAAGTCCAATTGCTGAAACACTAGAACTCTTTCGTAAAGGAAATTCTTCCCAATCAGACACCATTCAATCTAATGAGCACCACTTCTCAAATGGCAGAAATATTAAGTGGGATGAATCATAACAGTTGGTTTCCACCAACTGCCACTCCACCATACAGGAAGCTGGTTGTCAATGGGTGGTAGGGTGTCACAACTGTCCAGGCAGCTCAGGCTGAGAGGTGGTGAGGCCAGTTAAGACCAGGGGAAAGCCCCTCAAGGGAACTTCTACAGATAGTAGTTTAATACATGCTTCTTTCGCAAATTTTTGACTGTGATGCAGAGAAAGCTCTAGTTAAATGCCATAGTCCACAGGGATCACTTTCTATCCAGGGAAGGGACACCAGAAGTAGGGCTATGGCCCATTCTGAGTTTATAGTAAATACATAAAGTGACTAAAGACACAAGAAATTAAAATTGTTGAGAAATAATACATTTGCTGGGATAAGATTAAAAAGGAAATTGACTAAACTGCTATAGAGGACTTGTTTCTTTCTGCCAAAGATGTTTAAAGTTAAGTCTACTATAAAGCTACAATAATCATGACAATGTGTACTACTAGTGAAAGGAGAGACACACAGATCAACTAAAAAACAGAGAGCTCAGAAATAGACCCACATAAATGTTATGGTCAATTGATTTTTGACATAGGTACAAAGGCACTTCAATGGAGAAAAATACATCTTTTTAACAAATGGTGAAAATCTATATGCAAAACAATGCATATAGATTTTGCTAGACATATATCTTGCACTTTATATAAAAATTAACTCAAAATGGGCCAGATATAATGTAAATGTAAATTTCAAAATATTTAGACAAAATACAAGGGGAAATTTTTGTTACTAGGCAAAGAGTTTTTAGATATAACACCTAAAGCACTACCCATTTAAAAATTGATAAATTAGAATTCACCAAAATTAAAAACTTATTTTTCTCTATAAAAAGGTATATTTTACTCTGCAAAAGACACTTTAGGAGAATTTAAAACACAAGCCACAGACTGGGGGAAAATATTTATAAATCATATATCTGACAAAGAACTTGTATCCAGATTATATAAAGAATTTTCAAATCTTAACGATATGAAAACAAACAACCCAACTTCAAACCATGAAAAAGAGATGTGAAAGACACTTCAATGAAGATATCAGAATGGCAAATAAACACATAAAAAGATACTCTAACCCTGGCCAGTGTGGCTCACTTGATCGGAGCATCATTCTGGAGACTGAAAGGTCAAGGGCTCGATTCCTGGTCAGGGTACATGCCTGGGATGCGAGTTTGGCTCCCGGTTGCAGCGTCTATGAGGGATCCTCTTGGTTAGGCATGTATGAAAGGCAACCAATCCATGTTTCTCTACCACATTAATTTTTTTCTCCTTCTCTCTCTCCCTTCCCCTCTCTCTAAAATAAATAAGCATGTCCTCAGGTGACAATTAAAAAAAGAAGATGATACTCTACATTGTTAGTTATTAGGGAAACATAATGAGATATTAACATGTTATTAGGGAAACCTTATGAGATACTAATATAAATCAAATGAGATACTAATATGTACCCTCTAGAATGACTAAAACTAAAAACAAAACAAAAAAAATTGACAGTACAAAGTGTTGGTAAATATGCAAAGAAACCTGAACTCTCAAATGCAAAATGGTGCAGCCACTTTGGAAAATAGTTTGGCAATTTATTATAATACTAACTGTACACTTACTAAATGCTGTTACTTCTACTCTTAGGTAATTGCCCAAGAGAGAAAACACTTACATTTCCATAAAAATAATCTGTGAATGTTTACAGCAGATTTATTCAGAATCACAAAAAAAAATTAGATAACTTGAAATATCTTTCAACTGTGACTAAACAAACAGTGGAACGGCCATACCGTAAAATACTATTCAGCAATAAAAAAGGAACAAATTGCAGATATATGCAACAACATGAATGAACCTCAGATCAATATGCTAAGGGGAAAAATCAGACTGAAAGGCTACATACTGTATAATTTCACTTATATGATATTCTGCAATAGCAAAGCTATAAGGACAGAGAACAGATCTGGTGTTTGCCAAGAGTAAGGAGGAGGGTGAAGAGTGGAGGGAGGACGGTCTGACAAACCACATGAGGGATTTTTTTTGACAGGCTGTTGAACTATTTTGTTTCTTAGATGTATACAATAAAAGTACATTTTACTGTATATAAATTAAAGATAATTTTTAAATAATTTATTCTGAGTTAACACTTGGATATTTTACAATATACTTCCTCAGATAATTGCCATTTCAAACCAAAAAATACCTTCAAATTTTCTGTTTTTTAAAGTAAAATTTTAATGCCATGTTTCTATTTTGGAAAATATTCAAAAATAACATTCAATCAATCTATTCAAACATATATGCTAAGAGTGAATGTATAAAAATAGGTTAACTTTGAAATGTCAAGATAATTTTTCTTAATTTCAGGAAACTAAAAATGAAGCAAAGACACTAACCAATTCAAGATCTACATAGGTTGGACCTCTTCCTCCATGCAAAATACAAGATTTGTCAACATTTGGCAAAGCTAAATCATGTTGCATGGCTCTCTATACCACTGAAGTTTAATACATTCTGCTGACTCCGGTACCATTTTTTCCAGATGGGTCAGAGGTTCAGAGGTATAACAGATCATTAACACTGTGGAATGCTGCTTTAAAAAAAAAAAAAAAAAAAAAAAAAAAAAAAAAAAAAAAAAAAAAAAAAAAAAAAAAAAAAAAAAAAAAAAAAAAAAAAAAAAAAAAAAAAAAAAAAAAAAAAAAAAAAAAAAAAAAAAAAAAAAAAAAAAAACTGTGAATACCCTTGTTAGAGGCCAATACTATGTTTAAAAAAATTGAGATATAATTGACATATAGCCTGTTATTTTAAGGTGCACAATATATTGATTTGACACATTTATACTGCAATATGAGGCTAATACTCTTTGGCAGGCAAATCAAATCATAATGTTATTTTTAAAATAATTTTTATGTTGAGAAATTTTGAAAAGAAATATCACAATTCAAATAACTAGAGTATTAAATCACCTAAAATCACATTACACATAAGAGAAGTGATTTATTCAAAGCAAGGATTAGAAGAATGGAATCAGAAACTAAGAGCAGTTCTCCTTATTCTCAGTTAATGGCCCTGCTTTCAAGATCAGATTACAGATTATCAAACACATTCTGTTAATTAGTCACTGTAAAAATTAATTTTCTATAACAACTGGAAGAGAGGGTATTACCACTTGAAGTACTAGTCAATAATATCAGTCCTTGGAGATAAATGTATTCCTTTCCTTTTTCAGTTACATAATATTCCCTGGGATTGAACTGAAATTTTAATCTATTTAGGATGGAATATTGAATTAATATTGAATTAATTGAATTAATTCAATTAATCTATTGAATTATCAATAGATCAATAGATTCAATTATCTATTGAATTAATATTCAATGTACACCCAGAAAACTTTATTCAGTATGTAACTACTTTTAATAGCAATGACCTCTTACTCTTAAAATGCTTTTTGCAATTACTTATCACATTGTTCCTGATGTCCACTGATATTATCCTATTTCAAACTCCCAAATGATATAAAGACTTCTTTGATCATTGTTCTCCTTGCTTACCATCCCCCTAGTAACCTTTTGTTACCTGTACATTTGAAATTAAAGTTTCTTCAGGCTCCCCCTCTACTACGTACGAGACCTACTTTCTGTCATAAGATAATGAAAGAGGCATGGAGATCAACACCTCTCCATGGGTATGCACTGAGGGTAAGTGCAATGTCTAAGAAGCAGCTGTTTATTTGCCCCTTTCCTTCACATTCCAAAACACAGGTTTGAATGCAAGTGACTAAGCTTGATGTTCCTATCGAGAAAATCTTGGAAATATATACAGCATCACACACACACCCCTCAGACATAAGATACCCGTGTCAAGTAGTGTGGCCCACCAGTATTCCAAATAAGCAGGGATACAGCCCTTACGGTAAGCATGGTTTGGCAATACTCCCCAGTTTTTTCCCTTCTCCTCCTCCTTCCTCATAACTTCCCTAAGAAAACTTGTCCAACTCCATGACTCCCACTATTAGCTTAATAAAATTGACCCTGAGATCTAAGGCCCACATTTCCAAATGCCAGCCAAATATTTTAACTCACATACTCTACCACTATCTCTAACCTAAACCAGCTCCTTCTCCTGATTTCCTTATTTCTTTTCATATTAGTACTATGATGGAAGAATCTCAAAAAACAGAATTATCTTCTGGAAGACAGGTCCCTTGTAGTACAGGCTTACCCTGCTAGGTGAGTGTTCTAGGAACCCATCCGTATCAACTGGTATTGTTGTGAGAGGCTGCATTTGGCTTCAGCAAATTTTCCTGAAGAGTCTTTCATTGTGTTTGCCCATTTCATGATGGGTGATTTACGAGCACACCTGCCCACACTGCACTGAGTGTTCAATACTTTTTGCCCAAAAACAACATGAACCCCAGACTCCACCCTCTCTATTCACCCAAACTTGCCCCCAGAGACTTTTTTTGTTTCCCCGGATCAAAAAATATCCTCAAGATATGGAAGAGGTGAAAAAAAAAATGGCAGAAGCACTAAAAGGCATCTAAATTGATGAGTTCAAAAACTGTTTTGAGCAGTGAAAAAATGTCTTAGGTGCACTGCATCAAATGGAGAGTACTTTGAAGGTGACTTGAAGTTTAAACATGTAAGAATAAATACGCAATTTTTTACAAATAAATTCCAGGGTTTTTTTTTTTTTTTTTTTTTTTTTTGGCTCCCCCTCATATCTTTTAGTAAACTTAACTTGAAGCTAGTAATTTGTAGTTCCTCATGCTCACTCACTCATCATGCCCAAATAAAGCTGCCAAATCAATCAATTCTACCTTCACAGAGCCATTCATATCTTCTTCCTCTTCTGCATTCTATTATCAATACCCTAGCACAGACCTTATTGCCTTTGTCTCCTAATTCAGCTTCCTGTTTCCAGTATCTCCCACTCCAACCCCATTACTCATGCTGCTATCACTTGGATAGTCCTGATTTGTAGATTGGAACATGCCATTTCCTGGTCAGAAGCCTCCAACAGTTCCCTACTGCTCACAAATAAAAGTTCATACCTCTTTGCCCCATATGGAAAACTCTCTTCAAAATCTGCCCCCAACCATTTTTCTGTCTCCATCAGTCACAACCACCTGTTTTAAATAGCATGTGCCCCAAATGCTATTTAAAACAGATTACTGTCTTTCCCCCAAAACATCTTGTGATAGATAGCAAACCATTACTTATAAGGTCCTTAAACTTAGAATGTCTTAATACTCCCATTATTACAGCTACAAACCTTCAATGCTTCAATGCAAACTCCATGAAACTTTTCCCAATGCCCTGACTGAATACGTTCTAGCAGTCCAGAACTCCTACAACTCTGTTAAGTGCCTGGATGCTATTGCTCATCTAATATCCCTTATCCTCATTTCCTATTTCCCTTATTAGACTATACTTTCATGTTTCAAATTATGTAAATATTCTAACCTACAAAGGTCATATTGGTTCTTAAATTTCCAAAATCCAAAATAACAGCAAAGGCTTCCAAACAGTAGGCTATAACAGATCAAACCATTGAAGATATGATACTTGAATAAATGGCTGATTGTCAACAAAATGGAATCAGGGTCACTACAATTCTACTTCTCTAAGTAGAAACAGAAAAGTCTTCTGTGTTCATCTGTGTGATATATTTATTCTCTATTTTTTGCCACAGTATGTTCTAGAAACCATATTATAAAGTGACTGGTATTTTCCCATGGGAACAAGTGATATTGTTAGGGATTGTGCTGTTGACCAAATACTCATTATCAAATAAATCATAAACAACATGCAATAAAAGCAAAGATACAACTGTACACCCTTATAATTTAAAATTATATGAACATTTTCCAATGGGCAGCTATGTGTATATTTGTTATAACAAGGGTTCTAACATATCATAAATTATCTGTGCCGCACATAAAAGTAAAGTTAGCTTTCATTAATCTCACTAAAGTCAATATGCTAGCTATAACAAATCAATGCTGAATGGGTCATTTTATTTGCCTTCTTATTATTTGATTGTATACCTGGTATTTGTGTAGAGGGAATGATTCAAATGACTTTAGTCTTTTGACTTTAGTCTTGCTTTTAATACCAACAACAAAACCAACTCCCAAACTGCCCCCAAAAGTAGAACCAACCATTTCCTCTTTATTAATTTTACTGTGACAATCTGACAGATTCAGTATAACTCCTCAGAACTTACAGCCATGCTCAAAGATACAAGTGCTATATGGGGAAAAGGAAACCTTAGGATCCAGCTAGACTCTTACTAATTGGGTGATATACAGCCTTCCTGAGCCTCATTTACCTCAATGGTAAAATGAGCATGAAACAAAGAGATAATGTAACTTAATCGCTTTTAATCTGCAAAGCCCCATCAAGAATAAGCTGGTATTAAATATTGATTGTGTTCTTGATGCTGATGGTGTTTGGCCCACTATTAGCATGTTTACAAGTGAAAAACTGCAAAAAGTTGACATTTTGCCCTCTCCAGGCTTCCTACCTTCCCAGTTTATTCAGAAACACATGTACTCCTTTTTAGTACATTGTGGACACAGTAAAAATTGGGAGGTCACTCTTTACTGCCCTTCTCATTCTCAAAGTTTGACACTTTTCAGGGCACTTTGCACTGTGCTGAAAATCAAAAAAAACAATGATCATATGGGAGAAAGGGACACTTTGGTCACTAGATTGTGAAATTCTGTGGACAGGACATTTTTTCAATCAGTACAAGAGTGAGTTTTCTGGGTGTGCAGGAGGATTGAGTCTGAGCCTTTTGCTTTCAAAAGATATGATCTTCCTAAAGACTGCTCTTCAAGTGAAGAAAGGCAAGGAATAAAAAGGGAAACATGCTGAAAAAGGTGTTAGTAAAGTCTGAGTACCTCTGTCTTAGGAAGCCAGAGTCGTGTTTTTTAAATATCTGAGAGTGAGAGATAACCCTGCCCACATAGTCTTCTACTCAGCCTAACAAAGAGTAAAGAAGGAATTTGATCTATGAATTTGTTTCTCTTTTGTTTGTTCATTTACTTTTTTAAGATTCCACACATAAGTGAAATCACATGACATTTGTTTTTCTCTTTTTAAAAAATTTTTAATTAAAAAAAATTTTACTGTATTTTTTCTATTACCATTTAATCTTCTTATACCCTCCTAACTTTTTTAAAAAAATTAATTTGAGAGAGAGGAATGGCGAGAGAGAGAAACACTCACTTATTGCTCCAACCATTTATGCACCCATTAGTTGACTCCTGTTATGTGCCCTGACTGACCCAGCAACTCTAGTGCATTGGGATGGCACTCCAACCAACTGAACTACCTGGCCAGGGCTGTCTGACTTATTTCAATTAGCATAATACCCTCTAGGTCCATTTGTGCTGTTGCACATGGTAGAATTTTATTCTTTTTTATGGCTGGCTAATATTCCATTGTATATATGTATCACATTTTCTTTACCCACTTTCCTATTGATGGACACTCAAGTTGCTTCCATATCTTAGCTATTGTACATAATGCTGCAATGAGCATAGGGGTGCATATACCTTTTTGAATTATCATGTTGGACTCATAGATACAGAGAATAAATTGAGGATTGCTATATGGTAGGGTGGTTGGGGGGATGGGTGAAAAAAGTGAAATGGATTAATTAAGTAGATTATCAATTACAAAACTAGTCATGGGGATATAAAATACAGCATAAGCAATACAGTCAATAACATTGTAATAACCATGTATAGTGTCAGATGGGCACTAGACTTACTGGGGCGATCAATTCCTAAGGTATGTAAATATCTAACCATTATGTTGTATACCTGAAACTAATATAATACTTCATGTCAACTGTAATTGAAAAATAAATTATTTTACAAAAAAGAAGGGGTTTGAGTGGAAGTGGGGGGATGACAGGAGAATGGAGGGTACTTTACCTACTCCCAGATTATAATTTTTGAAATGAACCAGACTGTTTTAGGAGAAGGAAAGAACTTTGGAAACTAAGAGAGTATAGAGGTAGAAGTCTAGGGGTGGGTAGCTTTCCCCAAGATTGGGTTGCCAATCCCAGGAAAAATAAGGTTAGACAACACAGGACCCCTGCATTTTCACCTGAAAACAATCAGCTGCACCTGAAAACCACTGAGGCCTTCAGCATTCCCATATCACCACAGTCCAGCACCTGCAGTTCTTGTGGCATCGTGTCTGGTCTGCTTCCCTCATTTTGAGTAGCTAATGGCCCTTAGGACATTTGAATTGGTGACCGAAGCTCTGAAGGATAAGTGAGAAATGGTCAGTAAGTATGTGGTAACCAGGAATGAGGAGTGTCCTGGCATTTGAAGGGTGGCAAAGGCCTTATGTTCACACATCTTCCTGCCTACATTGTACGCTAGATATCAGACATGGAACAGGCTCTGTCTCAGGTTACTTTCTTTTTGCCTTTTCCTTGCATTAAATTACCATGTAGGACATATTTTTTCTCAGTTTTTAAATTCAAATAATAGCTACTCCGTGTAGATAGTGACTAGAAGGACACTTAAACAGCTGATTTCAGACCTGTCTCTCTGGCTTGTAATAAGTTAGGTAGTGTGAAAATGAATGAAGGAAACAATCAAATTGGAGTCAGGAAGCTATGAAGGGAGAGCTCTCCTGCACTGCCACTCATGGAAGCTTACAGAGCAAGCACAAAGGAAGGTTTCTTCCCTGCTTGCCTCAGCATCAGCAACTGCTCTCCACTTGTTGCCAATAAGACACCACCACAACCTCAAACTCTCATTGTCCACCAGTTGGTTCCTGTTCAAAATAACTCTCCCCAGTTTCCCTCTGAAACCCGATAAAAGCTTATCTATCTTGTCTATTTGAACATGCCTATACTTCACTATAGTTTGTATGTCCTAAATTGCAATTTCTCTGCTATTCTCAAATAAACTCATTTGCTGCTTGAATAACCTTTGCTGTTTAAATTTTAAAGTTGAGCTCTGGCTGGTGTGGCTCAGTAGATTGAGCCTGGGAACCAAAGGGTCACTGGTTCAATTCCCAGGCAGGGCATATGCCTGGGCTGCGAGCCAGGTCCCCAGTAGGGGGCACATGAGAGGCAACCATACATTGATGTTTCTTTCTCTTTCTCCCTTCTTTCCCCTCTCTCTAAAAGTAAATAAATAAATAAATATATAAATATTTTAAAAAACTTAAGTTTGACGCCAGTTGCTTTTAAAATAACGGTATCTCAATTTCATCATTCATAAAATAAATGGGTTCACTTAGAATGATCACTAAGATCATTTTTAGTTGGCCTCTCCTTATCTATGCCACCTCCACTTATCTAGAATCTACTCAGCCCTTGAGAGCTGTTTAAGTTTCACCACCTCCACAGAACCTTTCCAGACTACTCATTTCTTTGAATTTTTTAGTTTATGACCATTACCACCTAAGTGGGCATTTATTCTCTAATTGTTTTTCTTTGAGTATGTTAGTTCATTCATCATATTAAATAGAAAATTCCTTTAAATAAAAGACTATCCCATTTATTTTTACCCCCCCACAGCATTTAACACTGAATTGGCATTCAATAATTATTTGTTAATTATTCAAACTGAATAATAATACAGAAAAGATTTATAAAATTGTGAATTTCCCAAAGAGCAACTTTCATCAGCCCTCTCAAAAGGAATTACCCATATCAGCATCATAACTTGACCATCTGATGCATACAGGTATAATGCGTCTTATGCAATACTACTAGATTACCATATTACTTTGTATATGGTCATTGCTTCCTTCCATAGTAGAAAAAAAAAAAGCTTGAAAGAGGAAAAATACAAACAATAACACACTATAATAATTCATTATCCAATGAAAGATTTTTATCCACTAAAACAGGGTATGAGGACATTTTTTCCCTACTACAATTAGGAAAAAATCAATTACTAGAAAGTGGCTGCAGGTCAGACATTTGAAAGCTGCAGTGAAAACTACCCTTGCTCCTCCCCCACCCCGGATGTCATCAGAAATTCTGAGTAAGAGAAGCCCATGTTAAGATGCCATGTGGGAGGGGATTTACCCAACTTCACAGGAAAAGCAGTGGGATACAGGTTTTACTTGTCCTGGTGAAACTCCTCCCCCTGACAAATAATTAAGGCTTTAGATATGTTAAAGTAAATACTTCCTTATTAAAGTAAACACACACACACAAATAACTCAAGTATAAAATTATTTTTTGAATTTTTTGGCGTTTGCCTTATATCTCTATACAATGAATTTTAATATCGTTAATGCTGCAGTAAACTAAATTAACAAGTGTGAATCATGTCCTAACAGCTAGCAAATTCTAGTGGTTTGAAATTCAGTCAATTTAAAATATGCTCTTCTGTGATGTAACCAACACTTAATACAGATGTTTCCACTTAACCCATCTCTAGGGAAGAAGAATTAGTTCTGTAATTCATATCGTACACATACAATGCTCGAGAGCCTGAATCAAGAGGTAGTGTACCTGTGAGCTGAGGAAGGGATTTTATTGGGGGTGGGGGGGGAGGGGCGATGTAAATAATGAAAAACTCCCCAAATTCCCACTTGCACCTTTTGGGAAAATCTAGTCCTATCCATTTTTAAAGGATGGGAAATACTGCCTATAAATTTTTCTGGGGAATCCCTGTAAAACGCAACAAGGTTTTACAATCTGAGGAAAACAACAAGTGTCTCAATATATTTTCAAGTCATTTTTAAAAACTGCCTTTCAAGAGTTTCAAGATTTTCAATGGTTTGTTTTTATCTGGTGTTTCTGATCACCCAGTTAATTCATCCTCCCTAACGGGAAACTTGTCAGTCTATCCACACACAGCCTCAAGAGGACTCAGATTAGGTTCCTGCTTTACCCACACCTACATACCGAGCTTCGTGAAGAATGGAAAATATGCCCGGCCTCCGCACCCCCTCGCACCCCCATCTTCTCCACTTAACATCAATAGCTTAAACTTCAGCTAGGTTTTCCCACATCCCTGTCAAATAAAATGGACAGAACTCAAATAGAACCAGAAAATGGGAGGTGTCGGTGTTTAATTTAGGCGGAGGCTAGTTCTACTCTTCCACCGTCCTTTAAAAGCAGATACCACCCCAACCAAGGACGCCTTTCCATAACAAGGCTCACACAACCCTGCCCGTGTCGAACTCACAAGGAAAGGAATATATGCCTACGGGATCACAAGAGGTCATGTCAGGGAAAGACCTTGAAATTCAATTTCTTTAATACCATACCCACCACACCACAGGCATTTAAGCCTTAGGCATAGTGTTGTACTTCAGACGTTCCACGCAGCCTAACGCAAACCTAAAGTCTAGGGTCGACTCGGGAATTTCAAGTTTAGGGTAAAAACTCCACTTGCTCAACAGTAGTACTAAACTGAGTTTTGAGAAGCTCACCAGTGACCCCACCTACTGTGTCCTCCCTCACGCGCACACACCAACCTCCAAAAGCTCCCTGTGGCCGTTGGGGGAAGAAGTCCTTACTCGGACACACATTTGGGGTGAGGGTACTCCTCTCAAGACCACCAGCTCAGTAAGGGACTCTCCCCTACCCACCACTAACATCCCCTAAGGGGCAGGGTTCCAACTCCACATAACCAGATCGGGAAACTCGAACACCCAAATAGCAGGGAATCCCACCAAGCCAGGCGGGCCAGTCGCGTCCGGCTAGCCGAGACGACCAGACGTGACGTAAAATGCGATTAAGTTAGCGCGTCACCTCGACGTCAGCCTCTCCCTTCTCGGACGTCCCGTCCGGAGAGTAAAACTCCAGCTACTTTGGGCTCCTCCCCCGTGGGGATGGCGGCCAATGACGGCGGTTCTGAGGGGAACGAAGCCAATGAGACGAACTAGAGGCGGGGCGAGGGGCAGGGGGGCGGGGCGGGTGGCGGCGGTGGCAGCCCTAGGTCTGGCTGAGCGCAGTATATGACAGTACGTCAGCAGCGGGATGGCCGTAGCTGTGGCGGCGGCTGCAGAAGCGCGAGCAGCCGCGGCCGCAGTGGAGACTAGAGCCGGAGCGGCGTCGGCAGCAGCACCCCGGGGAGTTTAAGATGGCGGCAGGGGGGGCGGCGGGCCTGCGGGAAGAGCAGCGCTATGGGCTGTCGTGCGGACGGCTGGGGCAGGACAACATCACTGTGCTGCATGTGAAGCTCACCGAAACGGCGATCCGGGCGCTCGAGACCTACCAGAGCCACAAGGTGAGTTGGCCGCCGACAGACCCTCCCGGCTCGCGGAGGGGAAGGACCGTCCCTTGCTGCCGGGCCGCGCCTCTCCCGAACCCCGCACCTGGCGTGGGGGTGGCGGGTCGTGGCTCGCCGCCGCTGCTGTCAGCGCCCGGGAAGGCAGGGCTAGGAAGGGCCGGGCAGGGTCGCTGACGACGGCGTCTTGAGCCAGCCTGGTGCTGGGGCGTTGAGAGGCGGGCGGGCGGGCGAGCGGCCCCTGGCGGTGGGGCCGAGGCAGCCGTTGCTCTATCTTGGTAGTGCCGCCTCTGCGGGACTTTCCGACGGCGCCGGTGGGTTTCCTGGCCTTTTCTGTCCATTGAGGGAGAGAGGTACCTGGGAGACAAGTGAGATAACTACGCTGCTCACGGCCGGGGGGTGGAGTGGGGTGAGGACTGGGGGGCGGGGGGTGGGGTTTGCAGCGTGCCGGTAATAAACTCCGGAGGACCGGCGGGCGCAAACAGTCCGCGTTTTGGGGGTAACACATAGGGACCGTGGACAGCAGATACCGGGACACAGGCGGTCCGCGTATAAAGGTGGGGCACACCTTGTACTCTCAGAGACTTAGGGACATAGACACGTTGTGTATGGCGGGGCACACTGTGTACTCACAGAGATGGGGACACAGGCACTTCGCATATGGGGTGGCGTCGGCACACCCTGTATTAGCAAAGGCTGGGACACAGGAGCTCCGTGTACGAGTGACGAGGGGCACACACTCATCCACCGCACTCCCAGGGACTCGGGAACACAGGCGCTTTGCGTTGGCAGAGACGCACCAACACCACGATCCAGGGAGCTGGCTCCACACACCCAGCCCTCTCCTAGGAGCAAGACGTCGGTTACTAGGGACAGAGATTCGTGGAGGCTCCTCGTACCCGAGAGAAGCTCCGCGTCTTGGGTAGACTTACAAATGTAGAGACATTGAAAGAGGGTGAGGGTTGAGGGAGGATACACTGCATCTCGTGGTGTTACCCTGCACCGCGTTCCGGAGAGAGACCCATGGACACACAACTCAAGTACAGCGAAGGCTCATATGAACGCACATATGCCGCAATTGGAGTACAAGTCCAGGGACGCATTCTAACGTTGAAAAAAAAGAAAAAAAGTGAGAGACAGAGAAAGAGCCACAGAAAAGAGGCACCGCAACCAGGGTTCCCGCATAGGAAAGCCGTTTCTGGGCATGCAGTACTGTGCGTGAATGAGGGAGCTTGGAGCAGACACATTGCACACGGGAAGGTATATACCGTATGAGGATGGGTAACATTTACTCGAAAAGGAGAGACAGCTGGAGGGAGATATAACCCACAGAGTATCCTGACAAATAGCCCAGTCTATATCAAGGAAACATGCTCCGATGAACTGATCTCAGAAAACTGGCACAGAGAGAGACTCAGTTGTTCAGATAAAAGTGGAGATTTAACATCTGTTGAGCTCCCACTAGTGCCAGGCACTTTAAATGCATAGAAGGAAAACTGAGTTGGAGGCAGAGCCACAGGAGAGGTGTGAACCCTGTTTCACGGGGACCGTGTGAACCTGGGCCAAGGAAGACTCACCTTCAGAGAGGCCAGCTACATAAACATGCAAACAGGGGGAGGCATTCAGTTGTACACAGCTTGGGAAATACATGAACTCACATGATAGTGTATGTGTAAACATCAGGAGAGATAGAAGTGAGTATGCTGTCAGGAGGGCATTTACAGAATTGAGTGGACACATGGATGTACACTTCAGGGCACATATGTTACCCACCAGAGAGGCATATAAACAAGAAACACTCAGCTTTGGGAGAGGGAAGGAGTGCAGGCAGAGGGGGAGAGATACTTTCCTACACCCCATGAAATCCATGAAAATGTCTCATGTATGACTGGCAGGTCAATGTACACCAGCAATAGGAATGCAATGAGATACAAGAAATACAATACTGCATGTGTACTCCCAGACAGGTGCACCTGCAGGGAAGAGACCAGCACCGGCATGGAGAGGGGAGGGCCATCTGTGGGAAGCCAGATAGGCAGGCTGAGGGACAGAGGCAGACACTAGAGAGAAACTCAGCCCTGAAAGATGGAGAGATAAGCTTGCCTATTCCAAGGGGTGTAAGTGGGAAAGAATGACAGTGGGAGAAAGGTAGGTCAGGAGATGTAAAGAGAAAAACAGAGTCTGGAAAGGAAGAAGCTAGCAGGAAAAAAACAGCCTCTAGTCAGAAACGGACCTTGGGAGCAAAAACAAGACTGACACACAGGGCAGAGAGGCATTGTTGGGGACAGCAGATCAACCTTGGGAAAACAACAGGCAAAGTATATAGTTGATGACAGCAAAATTGACAGACGCCCTATACTTGGCAGGTATGAGGTGCATGAGGAGGCCCACAGGAGGAAGGGATTGTACCTAGGGAGAGTGAGGTGACAGAGAGATCCCTGGTGCTCACGGATCTGTTCAACCACTGGGGCCCAGGAAAGGGGTGAGGATGTTAACTTCAGATGGTTGAAAAATAGGAAGAGACTGGAGAAAAATAAATGAGGGCCACTTCAGATGACTGTACACCCTTTTGGTACTATTGCAGGATCCTCTGGCATGTTCAGAAAATCCTCCCACGAATGTGTCCTCAGTGCCCCTTCTGGCTCTGGCCAGACCAGGGTAATAGGTAACAGTTGCCACCAGTAGCCATCAGGCTGAGCTTTTATTGTCCAGTGGAAGGATACTTACTTGGTATTTTACATCTTCCACCCTTATCAGAAGTAGGACTCGTGACTTTAAATTGTAGCTGCTGTTTGGAAATATGTTGGCATGTGTTAGGTAATTGGGAAGAAGTTTCTGGTGCTCAAGCCTGTTCTCACATAAAACTCAGCCCACCATTCCTGTGCTCAGATAGGAAGGTGCATAACACTTGACAGGGGTCTCCAAGTGGCACGGGCCTGTGCAAGGTTGTGACTATTACTCCTTTTCTTCTAATGGCTTTCTGAGGGCGAGAAATTTCCACAGGTTAATTTCCTAAATTAAGCATCAGAGAGTTATTTTTTATCCATTAGTTTATCCATTGGATATTGTCTTCCAAATTAATCCACTTGAACTAAGGCTTCAGGGAAATACATTAATGAATTTTAGGAAGCTATGATTTAGACAAAATACATAAGTTCTTTAAACATAATTGAACAACTATATGAAATTATTAGGGTTCATGAAAGCAATGTTTAATTGGAAACAAACAAGACAAACTTAATTGACTTTCATTATTCAAGTTTTCTATTTTTATACAAGAAATGAAGAATGCTAACTTGGGAACCTTTTTAAACAGGGACTATGTTGGGGGGAGAGAGACATTGTGAGTGCAGGAATGGTATAGTTTGAGTAAATATCTCCTGAAAGTTGTTTTCCCACTTAGTTTGAATACAGAAGTAGTTTCAAATTGATTTTATATAAAAAATGTTAACTGGAACATTATTTTCCTAGTTTGCAGAATAAGTTTAGATAAAATAATATTGATATCTAAGATATATTACAAAGCTACTTTTTTTCTACAGATAGATTATATTGGATAAGGGATCAAGTTTCTAAATAAGTAAAATCACAAGTTACAACTTTATAGTCATCTTAAATTCATGTCTGTGATTGTGTGGTCTATATGTGCTGTACATATTTTAAATGAGCATATATTGCTATAATTACATAATTCTCCCAAATGTATCCTAAAACTATATTTAAAATTAAAGCCTGAAATTCTAAAATATATCTTAGCTAAATTTTTCAGTAACATAGCTGGCTTTACTTTGACATTTGAGTAAGTTACTGTATTAACAAAAATCCTATCAAGATATTCCAAGAAGACTGTCAGTGCTGCACCTGTCAATTTATTTTTTTAAATGTTTGCCCAAAGCTTCAGATGTGGTGGCTCAGATAATATTATCATGTTTATCCAACAATTACATAAAAAGTCTTTCATAGATGCATTTGAGGGCAAAGAGTTGGCCATTCATTCTCAGATAATTCATTTCTGATCTAAAGATCAGAAAGCAGATACCTTGAAGGATTCTGTTAACACATTTTCTTGACAACTCTAACTATTGGTTTACTTTTCCTGCCCTTGATTAATGTTTCTAGGAAAATAGTAGTGTTTTTGAAAGTTTGTACAAATATACTTACATTTAATTTTGCATGAGGAAAGCATAAAGGTTTTTTTTTTTTTAATTTTATTTATTTATTTTTAGAGAGAGGGGAAGGGAAGGAGAAACAGAGGGAAAGCAACATCATTGTGTGGTTGCCTCTCATCCCCCCTCACTGGGGACCTACCTGGCCTGCAACCCAGGCATGTGCTCTGACTGGGAATCAAACTGGCAACCCTTTAGTTCTCAGGGTGGCACTCAATCCACTGAGCTACACCAGCCAGGGCCTCAAAGCATACAGTTTTATTTAAACCTCCAAAGTAATATTCTTCATGGAAGCTCCGTTTAATGTGTTGACCTTTTAAAATCACTGATCTCACAGGTCAAGGTGTAGGTGATTTCCACTCCTTAGCCTTTCATTCTACCAGCAGAACTTTTCAGCATTTGATTAATTGTGGTTTAAGGCAGAGAACCTTACTTTTTTTCTTATCTCTTCCTTTTTTTGCTTCCCCTCAATTTTGTGTGAATGTGTGTGCTCAGTAATCTACCTTATAAATACTACAGAAGACCTTGTTCTCCTGAAGGCACCACTCTAGCATCCAGACTTGCCAGCACAAAACTGCCACTGTCAGATGACATGTTATTAAGTTAAACAGTGAGTTTGCATTAGCACATTCCTTTTGTTACACTTTTTTAATGCAGCCAGGTTTAATTTAAATAGGTTTATCTTACTGACTTTTAACTTAGACCTATGTTCAGGCTGAACTTGATCTTAAAATGCTCTTTATCAAGTAAAGTTTGTGCCCCTTGGAAAGTTTATGATTGAAAAGTTTATTCAAATGATCAGGTGCTCAGTGCAAAGGAAGGTGCTCCTCCCAGTGAAAAACAGTAGCCAGATTGCCTACAAAGATAGACAGGAAATTTTGGCATCAGAATTGGGAGGAGAAAGAAAGAACATATGTGAAGGATTGGAACATGTTCAAGAAAAGAATTTGAAAGGAAAGGGGCATAGAATTCTTGGAATGGTTTACAGAAAAGCTTACTGGAGGACAATAACTGTATCCAAGCCTTTCCATTTGTTCCATTTGCATCATGGAAGCCATGCTCATCACACTTATTGTGGATGTTTGTGGATTATTGTGGATGTTTGTGATCAAGCCAGCAGAGGGACATGAATGAGAATTTCAGATAAATCAGTGCCAGGTCATTTTCATGATTCACCAAGAGTGGCTCAGGCCTGGCACCAGAGTTCATCACACTTGTTTGCCAGTTTTGGCCAAATATATTTGCAGTATTTGAGAAGATGTCCCTAAAATGTGATATTTTGGGCAATTCTACATTTAAGATGAGATAAGTTTTAGAATAGAGAAAACATGTATATAATCCTACATTTGACTTGCCCACGTACCTCTAGTTCCATATGACATTTCCCATGACTTATATACAAATCTAGAAAAGCAGGTCTGGAATAGAATATAATAATTTAATGGCTGTGTCTGTACAGCTATACTGAAGCTGAAAAACATGGTATAACTCAGGTCAGATTTACCAGGAAAAATTGCTCTTTCTTTTCTTTCCCTCCCTCCCAGTTTATTTACCTATCTATAATTTCTGTTGTGGGATTATGTCTCTTCAGAGCCCGTGTTAAATCTTTAGAAAGAACTGGTTTAAGTTCCACCAGTAATACTTGCAAACAAAGGCCAAACCCAGTATTTCCATGGCTAGTTGTGTAATATAGGAATAGGAAGAGAGAATCTCCTTAATTAGGCTATATGCCCCTTAAAGGTTCATGAATCAAATCAGCATCTTGAATTGGACTCTACAGTCTGAGCTTTTGGCTACTAGTTTCATAGAGCTAGATTATTAGACAAGTGCCATGTTTCTTTTCTTATTGCAGATGTTATGTTATTGGTCTAAAAAATATGCTAGGGTCTTTAAGGATTATAGCAAGATTTTTGCAGGCAGAGACTAGATGGGGGACCACGTTTCCAACAGAGGGAATGTCACAAGCAAGGGCAGGACAGCCGTAGAAAAGCTAGAGCAGGCTCTGAGAGTTGTAAGGAAGACCCTGTTCCACTCATTTGTGGTGTAGGAGAAAAAAATGTAGTTGGATTTAGAGAGGGAAGGCAGATAGGAGCAGATTGGATTTTATTTCATTAACAGTGGGGAGATGCGGAATAGAAACTTAAGGTGATTGGAGCTATGCTTTCAGATTATTCTGGCCTTGTTGTGCCTGATGAATATAAGGTTACCAGTAAATCTAGATCATAGACAAGTTATGAAAAAGTATGTGGTTCAGGCCAGAGATGATTTTGGCCTAAAGTAGATGCTTGTGGGAGGCATTAGAGATGAATAGAATCTATAGAATTAAACAACAGGTTTTAAGGAAATAGGGTTGAATTGAGATTTCTAGCCATTAGCATTAGGAGGGGGCACCCTTAGTAAAAAAGGGAAATCAGAAGCAGTTGGGAGAGTAGGGTGGGTATGAGGGAGATAAAGATGGTGTTTTAATGAACATTCACTGTCTTTTGTTTGCTGCTAAGAGACTTAGGTTTGATTATATATTTTATATTTGAGAAATATATCTGGGGGTTTGAGGCTAGACTAGAACAATACTATATTGTTTACATGTCTCATATAAACTTAATGTTTGGATGGAAACTTGGGGGGAAGTTGGAATTATTAGGTGGAAGAAATTTTGGTTTTTAGCAGGGCTTTTAAAATTTTGTTTGTATTTTTATGGACTTCCTTTATTCAATAGCCTTCTCTATAAATTGCACTTAAGACCATCACAGAACACAAATAATATGAAAAGCAAATTTGATTTTAACATGAAAATGAGATCTGATCTGTGGTTTCTGTCCAAGATGATTATTGAAACATTAAGTAATTCTCTATAATGTACCTAGATGTACATTTCAAGCATCATTTTGAAATGATTTCTAAAGGCTTTGAAAGTATGATGTTTTCACTTCTACACTTCCTCCATATCTGTTTTACTGTTTTGATTCTTTCCTTTCTTTTTTGTTTGACAGTTTCATTGCAAAAAAGAAAACAAAAGATCATCATGAGTGTATAATGCTTTTGTCATACATGTCATTGTTATTGAGTAGTTATTGGTGCTGGCAACCAATAGTAGTCATGGTCTACGAGGCAACTTTGGCTAGAAGAGTTTTTCAGTGAATACTGAGCTTGTTCAAGGGTGGATCCAGGCATGAACTTTACAATAAGATTCACTGGGATACCTTAGGATCTAAATATGCTTACCTGGAAGCTTAAGTGTTAGCATATTTTAAAATCACATTTACGAGTGTCATTGCTTTTGGTTTCGATTATTGGAAACCCTGATGTCTCAGAGAACCACAAAACATATTCATGTAATAAAAACACAGCTGAGTATTTTAAGATGTTTTTCTTTAATAAAAAATTAAGAGATAGCAGTCCTAATCGTAAGTATGAAATATTCACTTAGCAAACATTTATTAATCTTTTGACATGTG
>PVKU01002467.1:0-116582 GCA_004027475.1 Anoura caudifer
TGGTTCGATTCCCGGTCAGGGCATATGCCTGGGTTGCAGGCCAGGTCCCCATTGGGAGCATGTGAGAGGCAATAGCACATTGATGTTTCTCTCCTTCCCCCTCTCTCTAAAAATAAATTTAAAAAATAAAAATGTACACTTCTACAACTAGCAACAGAACTAGGTCAGTCTGTCTGACTTTGCAGTGGGGAGCAGCAGTGGGGAGCAACAGCCAGCAAAGTTAGGGGTACATATGCTCTGCATTTTTAAGATTTTATTTATTTATTTTTGCAGAGAAAGGAAGGGACGGAGAAAGAGAGGGAGAGAAACTCTGACTGGTTGCTTTTCCCACGCCCCCAACAGGGTACCTGGTCCGCAACCCAGGCATGTGCCCTGACCAGCAATTGAACCAGCGACCTTTAGGTTTGCAGGAGGACACTCGACCCACTGAACCATACCAGTCAGGGCATATGGCCTGTTTTACCTTAAAACCATTTCAAAGTGGGACGTTTTGCCACAGCCTTGCTGCTCAAAACATGGTATTGACCAGCAGCATTGGTGTCACCCGGGAGCATGTCAAAAGTGCAGAGCTGGCCTGGCCAGTTAGCTCAGCTGGTGAGAGCATCACCCTCATACACCGAGGCTGTGGGTGGATTCCCAGTAAGCGCACACACAGGAAGCAACCCATGCATGCATAAATAATTAAAGCAACAAATTGATATCTCTTTCTCTCAATTAAAAAAACAAAACACCCCAACAAAACCATGGCCCTCAGACCTACTGAGTCAGAATCCGATTTTTAACAAACTCCTAGAGTGCACGTGCATATACACTCAAATTTGAGAAGCGTTCTGCTACCGGACTTGATGGCTGAAGGAGGGCGTGTGAAGAAGCAGCAAATGTATTTTTCAGGATCTCAATTCCCACTATATCGCATCAATAACTGGAACCCAGTTTCTCCCCACTCTTTTCTCACTCTTATCTTCTAAGTCTCTGCCCAGTCTGCAAAGCAGTTTCTAGAATCTCCTGGTGGTGAGAGACAGAGAAAAGGAAGGGGCCCATTACATGCAAGCTAAATTGTTGTTCTTTTTGAGTTGTGACTAGGAGGCTCCAAAAACTATGGGATGGGAGGAGAGCTGTGGTTGGGATAATAAAAAAGCATAGAAAAAACTAGGTTGCCAAGGGTTATAGATTGGCTTCCCTTTAATGTTTCTTGAGACATGAGCAAAGAATGGATTTTTTAAAAGATTTTATTTATTACCCTGGTTGGTGTAACTCAGTAAATTGAGCACTGGCCTGCGAACCAAAAGGCCGCCGGTTCAATTCCCAGTCAGGGCACGTGCCTGGGTTGTGGGCCAGGTCCCCAGTAGGGGGCATGTGAGAGGCAACCACACATAGATGTTTCTCTCTCTCTTTCTCCCTCCCTTCCTCTCTAAAAGTAAATAAAATAAATTTTTTAGAAAGATGGGAAGGAAAGGAGAAAGAGAGAGAAGAGTGGTTGTCTCTTGTGTGCCCCCCACTGGGGACCTGGCCCGAAACCCAGGCATGTTGAGGCATGTACCCTGACTGGGAATCAAACCGGCGACCTTTCGGTTCGCAGGCCATAACTCAATCCACTGAACCACACCAGCCAGGGCTCTTTCTGTCTTATTATAAAAACATTTATTGGCTCCAGAAAGACAGAAGACGGGAGAGAGAGAAATATCAGCCGGTCACTCTACCTTCCCACCAGTTGACTCTCCTATGTGCCCTGACCAGGGATTGACCCCTCGACCTTGGCGCATCGAGGACAATGCTCCAACCAACTGAACCACCAGGCCAGGGCACATCCCACATTGTCTTTCAACATTCCAAACAAAAAGTGTTATTTATTCGATTTGACATCTGAAGAAGCTGACGCTGCTGAGGCTGACATCCCCAAGTCCTCAGCCTTCTTTCTCTTCTTCTTCCCACAGCACTGAGGGGCCCCTCTCCTAGATAGCCATTTTATATCTTTATTAAGGATGGATCCTTATTCATCCATTTTGTGAAGAAAGTGGGTCAGGCTTTATGATTCCCATTTAATAAGTGAGAGAACTGAGTTTCAGAAAAGAGATTCGAGTTAATCAGACATTCTGGAGATAGATTCATCTACGCAGTCGCAGATTTCGAGAAGCTGGAAGCCTTGCTGCTGAGGCAACAGTGCAGAAGCCTGGACCCGCGTTTAAGATGCCAACCGGTTTGGGGGCCACTCTGCTCCTTTACTTGCACTTCACCACCCCTAGGGGCACTGTGTCATCCTCTCAGCCAGGACCAATTCCCTCTTCACAGCAGCAGGGCCAGCAGGGGGCAGCAGGGAGCAGCAAAGGCCACCACCGCCCCTCAGAGTCTGAAGTCATCCTGTGCTGACTTGACCTACAAGGAAACCCAGCTTCTGACACGGAGAGTTCAAGGTCATCCAGATACTGGACAGACAGGGGTTTAGAGCCCAGACATCCTGGGGAGAGCCCTTGAGGTGGTCATACTCCATGATGGTGCCCAATTTCATCCACTCTAAGATGCACATCTTTTTTACATCTTTGTATCTCAGAAACCAAGATGGCCCTGGCCGACGCAGCTCTCGGCTGGGCGCTGGGCGTCAGTTGATTGGTCGTAGTCCTGACAACCGAAAGGTTGCCAGGTCGGTTCCCTGTAAGATACATGCTTGGGTTATGGGTTCTGTCCCTGGTTGGGGCGTGTGCAAGAGGCAACTGATCGATGTTTCTCTCCCTCCTTTCCCCTCTCTCTAGATATAAAAGAAAAAAAATTCTAAAAAAAAAAAAAGAAGAGAAACCAGGATGCATTTTACATTCGATGCCAGGAGGAAACACTGCTGGTTGTTTACGTGGCAGTGAGTCCCGTTTCTGTTCTTTCTTTCCTTTTTTCCTTCCTTGCTTAGGGGGTACACACACTATTGTTGCCTCTCACAATCTTCTATCTGTGGAATACTGTCATAATAAAAGCCTTGGTTTATTGAACGCTGGGCATGACACGAATTATTTCCGTTAATCATCGCGATACCTCCAGGATGGAAGTATTATCACCCTCACTTTGCAGGTGAGGAAACCAGTCAGAGAGATGGAGGAAGCAGACCACATTGGCACATCTGGTAAGTATCGCAGCTGGTACTTCACAGGACTTACCGGGCCCATTGCTTCTGACTGTACTTTGTTCCTTCCACCACAAGCCATTCTAGGTCTTGAACAATAACAAGCCTGCTTTAGAAATGCAAGCGGCTACAACTGGGTGACAGCATGGGAAGTTCCCTGAAGGCCAATATCAGTTAAAATCCAGTCTGGAAGGGGTAGCGTGGGATGCGGAGCAGAATCCTGGAACTGGGGGGAAGTCCAAGGTCAGCAGCAGGGTTGGGGGACACAGTGTGCGCAGGGGACACCGGAGTGGGGCTCAGAGAGGGAGAGGAGAAGGGGCCCCATTTTGGCAGATGCGCCAGGAAACTCCCCCTCTGGCCTGAGGACTGGTTCAAAGGCTTGGGCACGTTCCCCTAAATTCAGCCCAGTCCACCTCCCCCACCCTGAGCTTCTCCCAATCTGATCCCTGTTCTTTCTAGAGTAGGAGAGTAAGAGGGAAAATGAGAGAGGAAGAGACGCAACCAAGAACCCGCTTCCTCCTTTTCACATTTAATTGGGAAGTTGAGTGCCTTTCTCTTCCTCTTATTATCATTTTCCATCTAAATGTTTTAGAATTAGTTTATATGAAGATCAATGTCTAGTGAGAAGCCTCAATACGGTCTTCTGCACCTGGAAACCCTTGTTGTCTATTATTGCGGAAGGCACCCTTGGGTGCTAGCAACGGAAGAAAGAGACCCAGCAAAACTCAGGCCCCCACAGGCCCCTCAGTAGAGCTGCCAGCTGGCCACAGCCCAGCATCACTGTGAAGGCGGGCACTTTCCGTGTATTCCATGGGGTCTTCCCATGACCTTCGTGGGAAAGGCTTAGAGACACCAAGGGAACACCTGCTAAGTCCTCCTAGCTCATACATGACACAGCCAGGACTGAACCTGAACCTGAGTCTTTGTTTGACTTCAAAGCCCAAGCTGACCCACTACTCTGGGTGCCTGAATGGACAAACTCTCCAGCCGCCTGTCCTCTGGTTCAAGGGCTGCTCTCTGCAGCCTGTGTTCGGGGCTGGGGCTGCATATGAAGTCCCTTTTTCCACCTCTGCCCTTACACTGCCCTCGGCCCTGGAGCCAGACTCAGGCTCTGCTGTTTCCAGCAAGATTTCTAACTGTGGGTAAAGGCATGGACATGTAGGAGGTACATCGAGGAGGTGGACTTCCCCATACCCTGTCCCCAGAAGCTTTCTGGGCAGCAGAAAGTGATCCCTTCCCCTGGCCACTCCACATACTGGGGACACGAGTCAGGTAGGATATATAATACCAACCTGCTGCTTAACAAATACTTCCTCTTGTGAATTTCTCATTCATTAATCCGTTTGTCCCAATACCAGTCCTCTGAAGAGGGTAACAAGTAACATCCTTCCGGTTGTACAGGCAAGGAAAGAGCCCAGAGGGGTGAGGCAGGGTCTGCAGGGTCAGAGGAAGAGCTAGACTCTGGACTGGGGCCCTGCATTGGCGGTCCCGAGACGAGGGCCCTTTCCAGCCAGCCGCCCGGCAGTTCCTGTGAGAGTTACCTGGACTTGGTATTTTCTTTCTTCCTGGCAGCACAGAAGGAGATGGGGGACTGAGGGAGCGGTAGCTCCAGAGACCTTGGGGAAAGGGGGAAAGCAGAGGGCCAATGAAGATGCTGGAACCCCAGGAAGGGTGGGAGAAAGAAACAAGAGAGAAAAGCCAGCTGACTTTGGACTTGTCCGCGGGGCCATTTGAGACTCCGAGCGAATGGTGGAAGGCGTCTGCTACCTGTTCAGGGCCCTGGAAAGAAAGGCGCATTACAGACACTCCCTGGGAGACTTGGGAGGGACACCTCCCTCCTTCCCTAGGCAGGGAGGGGGGCCTGCCCTGTTGTCGCGGTAGTGGCCACATTGTGAGGTGGTTCTGGTGACGGGCAGTGGGGTTGGGGTGAGAGGTGGCAGAGGCGGTGGGGGCAGTGGCAGCATCCTGGGCTGAGCCTCCCAGCTCCCTGCCTGGGACCTTCTGCCACCTCCCTGCCCCCGCCCACCATCATGGGCAGTGCTTACCACTGGGAGGCCCGCCGCAGGCAGATGGCTTTGGACCAAAGGAGGTGGCTGATGGCCAAGGAAGAGCAGCAACAACAGCAAGATCAGGTGCCTGAGAGGGGTCAAGTTCATTAGGGTCCCAGAATGGGGGAGGGAAGACAGACCCCATAGAAGGTTGGGGAATGGGAAGAGAGCAAGGTCATTTGGTGTACCCTTGGATGAACTCTTTTTAAGAATATTTTATATTTTTAGAGAGGGGAAGGGAGGGAGAAAGAGGGAGAGAAACATCAATGTGTGGTTGCCTCTCACATGCCCCCTACTGGGGACCTGGCCCACAACCCAGGCATGTGCCCTGACTGGGAATTGAACCAGCTACCCTTTGGTTCGCAGGCCAGTGCTCCATCCACTGAGCCACACCAGCCGGGGCTGTTGGATGAATTCGTGTGTGTGTGTGTGTGTGTGTGTGTGTGTGTGTGTTGGGATGACTCAGCTTTGCTGAGCCCTAGTGGGGACTGAGGGAGCTCAGGCCTGGGAAGTTTTAAAGCTGCGCTGTCCGATGGGGTGGCCACCAGTGTACATGCTATCGAGCGCTTGAAACGTGCCCAGTGAGACTGAGGAACTCAATTGAAAATTTTAGACACACTTAATTCATTTAAATAGAAATTTTAAAATAAATACTCAGTTAACATGTTGGAAAGCCTGATGTTTGGAACCACTTGGATATGTGGATCTACTTTTTCAACCGGAAATTGGATGAAATCTAAATTATTTTTGTTGAAAGGTTGTAGCCTAAATAAGATGTGCTATCAAGTGCAAAATGCATGCTGAGTATTTTGAATACTCAGCACAAAAACAAAGACTATCAATTATGTAATGTTTTTATTGATGATATGTTTGGATGTATGAGGTGAAATAAAATCATTATTAAAATTAGTTTTCCCTGTTTCTTCTTACTCTTTGTGTTGCCACAAGAAAATTGAAAATTACGTGTGGCACATATTATATTTCTATTGGACAGTGCTGTTTTTTCTTAAAGATTTTATTTATTCACTTTTAGAGAGAGGGGAAGGGAGGGAGAAAGAGAGAGAGAGAGAAACATCAGTGTATGAGACAAACATTGGTTGCCTCTCACACGCCCCAAACTGGGGACCTGACCCCGCAACCCAGGCCTGTGCCCTGACCTGGAATAGAACCTGCAACCTTTTGGTTCGCAGGCTGGCGCCCAATCCACTGAGCCACACCAGCCAGGGCTGGCCAGGGCTGTTTTAAAGCATTTGCACCACGCTATTCTTTATCCTTCTGTACTGCAAACTGTTTTTCAGTGCACAGTTCCTAAGCCAGGAGGTAGGTGCTCAGAGACTGATGTTTCCTGAGACTGTGCCGGGGGCACCAGGCGCCCTGTCCCCAGAGCAATGGTTCTTGGGTGTGGCTGTGGGCGAAGGGAGATGGCTCACGCTGTAGCCTCAGCCTCCAGCCCGGGGAGCTGAGACCCTCGGGACACCTCTCCCTCTGGATTTGGTTGTCTTGCTCCCACGGTGTCTGGCGGATGGGTGAGTGGGTGGGAGGGAGAAAGATGTCACTTGCCGGGCACCTCTTGACAGAAACCGAAGAAACCCCAGGAGGAGGAATGCCAATCTGTGAGACAACCCCAGCCACCTCCAGAGTCACGGCAGGAGGCGCGGCCGCCACTGGTGCTACCACAGCCGCCCCCAGCAGCGCAGCAGCAGCCGTGCCCACCGCCATCGCCACGGCCACCGCCACCACCTCAGCCAAGGCAACAAAATGTCCAAGACGCTCTTCTTCAGTGCACCTCCAAACGCAGTCACCAGAATTCCCAACAGCTCGGTCCCCAGCTTGTCTCAGTGGGGACACAACAAGACGGAGGGCAATCCAAATGTTTTAACAACAAATTCCAAGGAGGGCAGAAAATCCCTCAAGATCCCGGTAAATGTGAAGCCTTATCCCAGACCTATAGTTCAGATCCCCGTTACCCCACCCTCTCTGACTCTCCCCAGTGCCCTTGGCCTTAACTTGGGGGCCACTCCCTGTATTTGCCCCAGCCTAGTGCTGCGAGGAAGGGTGCCAACTTCAGGAGAGGGTGGCTGAGTTGTTAGCTCTTCCTCCAGGGTGAGGGTGACAGAGCAGGTGAGGGTGGCTAGAGGGTGCCGTGAGTGGTAGGCTTCGCAACAGAGACGCTGAGCCCTGTGAGGCCTGCCACAGGGAGCCACAGGTCCTCGCTCAGAACTCCCAGGTGGGCTCAGTCTGTGCCCGGCCCCAGGTGGGGGCTGCCACCTGCCCCCCGCCCCCCAGTCATGTAGTAAAGAATCGGCCTTGGCCTCGGTGGTGTCAGAAACTGCCAGATGCACAACACGTGCTTTGTTTCATCGTCAGGTTTCAGGAAGTCGCACCAGCCCCGCCTGGATAAGTGCGCTGGGAACCCAGGGTTCACGGTGAGACAGGGCGTGAAAGGCAGACTCCCTCCAACTGCGTGTCTGCATGTGCTTGGGAGTGAGTGTGTGTGAGTCTAGACAGCTTCCTCAGAGGAGTGAGGGAGGGGCTGCAGTTATTTCTAAAGATTTTACTTATTTTTTAGAGAGAAGGAAAGGGAGGGAGAAAAAGAGGGAAAGAAACATCCATCTGTTGCCTCTCCACACGCACCCCAACCAGGGACCAAACCTGCAACCCAGGCACGTGCCCTGAGAATCAAACTAGCGACATTTCACTTTGCTGGACGATGCTCTACCGATGGAGCCACATTGGTCAGGGCTGTGATGATTTCAAAGTCACTGCTGGATGGCCTACTCTCCTGTCCCTTACCCCCTAAAAATGTCTACATAGGGGTAGTTGCTCAGCACTAAGCATCCGTGGAGGGGCTCACGATCTATTTGGAGAGAGAGGACAGGTGCCAGAGAAGCAAACTACGGAGGCTGTTTGAAGTGCTGAGTCGGGCAGAGACAGCTGCGGCGGGAGGAAGCCAAGACCGCGAGGCAGCAGGTGTCGGCCCCAGTCAGGACCGCCACGCCCCATAGCGTGACCACATCTCTGCGCCTCAGCTGCCCCGTCCAGAAATCGGTAATGACAACACCCCCTCCTTCACAGAGGCTCGTGAGCGCTGGCATGTGGCAACGACAAGAGAAGG
This sequence comes from Anoura caudifer, assembly GCA_004027475.1. Lineage (NCBI taxonomy): Eukaryota > Metazoa > Chordata > Mammalia > Chiroptera > Phyllostomidae > Anoura > Anoura caudifer. The sequence continues at coordinate 8,270 of PVKU01002467.1, forward strand.
CATCAAAAGCACTTAGCTTAGAGCCTGGCTCACTCTAAACCCTTTTAGGAGGAGGACAGGACTGTTACTTTTCACTTTGATTCCTCTGGTCTCCAAAGGCTTAATGTTCTGAAACCAGCCAGCTCAGGGAGCACTAAGTAACCTGTTCTGCCTCCTTTCTCTTCCTTTTCTCAGTCAACGAATTACGTACAGCAGTGGTGAACCAGAGATAGAGCCGAGACCCAGCTGGCCACCAGTACAAAACAGATAAGCATCCCCAGCTTCTCACCATCCAGCAACATCTCCACCCCAAAACCACCCCGTCCTGATCCACCCTGGAATAGGAGGCAGCTAGCCGGGAATGAAATGTGATTTCTTCTTGGAAAGGAGACTGGCCAGCTGTGGGACTGGGAGAAGGGGAAGGGGGCAGGAAGACCCACGACGGGGCTGGAGAGGGTGAGAGGATAGTGAAAGGCAAGTGCATGCTCCTCTACGCAAAGCCAGCGGGAGAGCTTGGCCTTGGCCTTGGCCTCCCAAGTCTATGGCTCTGCTACTGGGCTTTTTTTTTTTTTTTTTTTCCATTGACAGTTCTGTGAGGGCTTCAGATGTGATTCTGCCAGAAGCCACCACCCCTGCCTCCTAGCCGATGCTTACAGAGATACAGCGGATGGGCCAGGAGTTGTCTCTCGCCAGAGCAGGTGGGGGCAGCAGCAGGAAGAGGTGGCAGACAGGGACCCCCGCCCCAAGGCCAGGATGATGCCAGGCCCACGGAGGGCATTCAGCTCCTGAAAGGCAGGAATGGAGAGACGGAGCTCAGAGTGGAGGGGAGCGACAGCTCAGGCACAGGACACCTGACCCTGGAAGGGGAGGGAAACCGGCCCACAGAAACACACAGCGCTCTTCCGAGTCTGGGTCTGGGCCTGTCAGATGAGCAGAGACAGCGGAGAGGCTCCAGAGGCCCAGGCAGCCCCCTCTTCCAGCTGGTACCAGTGAGGAGGATGCCTCGGTCCTGTTCTTGTGGCCCACACGGCATTGCCTTGGGTCAGACTGCAGGAGCACCTCAGCACAGTGCTTCCTGAGGGGGCAGCTGGGGGAGTGGGGACACAGAAGAGGACTTGAGTTAGACGGGTCTGATCTCAAGTTAGAGGTAAATAGCAAGAGAAAGAGCACACTCCTTGGGAGCCACCCCTCCGAGGCCAGAAAGGACACTTTAGGAAGGAGCTCAGGGCACAGGGAGGAGGCCTTGACGCCCACCAGGACGTGAAGAACAGGCTGACGTGGGACTTGTCCACCAGCTCCCTTCCCACTCAACAGGAGACTTTTTTTTTTTTTAAACATTGTTAAGTACAGTTTATTGACCACAATATAAATCTTTACATTTGGTGACGTACACTCAGCAGCAGAAGCTCTAGCCTAGCTTTCCTGGACTTCTGTGCTCTGGCCAGCACTGCCCTGACCCCGGGGCCTAGACAGCAAAGCGTGGAGACACACCGCATAACCCCCTTCCTCCCGCTGTCCCAGCCAGCCAGCCACCAGGCTCCGTCACCAGCTCCCCCTCCATCCAACCTACTCCAGGTTCGGCTTTCCCCACCACCTAAGCTCATCTCTCTGCTGTCTGATAAAACCTTAGCGAGCAAACACCGTTTCCGCTCAGCTAGAGAGGAGAAGCTGCCTCTGCTCGGAGCCCAGTGGGGCCTGGGAGTCCCTGGAGCTTGTTTCAGCTGAGTGACAGCAGAGAGGGGCGGGGTCTAGACATGACCCTCCTGATGAGCCGCTCTAGACAGCCAATGGCCAAAGGAAAGCAGACGCATCCGGCAGACGGTGGGTCCTGGTGCGGCAGAGCCCAGCAGCTTGGCTGGGTCCTGCCAGCTTCACCGCTGCCAGCTTCTGGGTGGACTGCAGCCAGACCACTGTTTGGCTGGCTGTGTCTACTCGCATGGGCTCTCCTTCAATACATACACCCCCCCCCCCCCAATAAATACCTTTAAAAACAACTCTGGCTTTGTCTGATTTTCCCATGTAGGCCCAAGGGGTGCCAGGTACCTCCCTCCCCTCCCCTACTACTTTGCTCCTGCTGTGAAGAGAATAAAAAAACTGTTTTATGGAGAGAAGCTTGGGCTGCAGAGCGGCTGTCTTCCCAGGAACAAGGACCACCTTTAAGCAGGAAGGACGAAGAAGGCAAGGGCCTTGGCCAATCGGGCTGTCAGATGCGCAGGGGACAAGCTACCAGGGAGCAGCAGACAATCCCCATCACTTTGTCATATGACCACAGCCGGGAGGCACAGGAGAGCACCTGTGTACCCTAAAAGACCCTGGAGACAGCACCGAATGCCCCCCAAGTTGCCTCCCTATCGCTAGGTGGAAAACCTAGAAAGAATTCATGTTTCTAAAGCCAGAAAAAATTAAACCTCTCTCCATAGAGGCAGGAGGAAAGGCCAGACCTGAGGAGCTGGGCAGCTCAGGCACTCGGAACACAGAGGGCAGGGGCCGCTGCAGGGCCTCCGAGGAAGCACCAGCTCAGGCTTTCCTCAGGACAGCCCGAGGGGAAACCCGGCGGCAGCCCCTAGCAGAGCGGGGCCTCTGAGCCCAGGGAAACCAGAGGCTACTGCTATGCGTGTGCGTAACTTCCACAGAAAGCTTCCTGCGCTGAGGGGGGAGAGTGGGGGGGGGGGCGCACATGGGAGGGCATGACAGAGCAGTCACCGAGTCCCTTGTGGGGCACTGTGGCGCTGCGAGAGATGCGGACCAGGCTGGCAGGCACCTGGAGTTTGAGGACAGCAGACAGGTCACGGCGGGTGCGGCACGAGTGCGTGGGGTGCCGACATGTTCCCCCGGCAGTCCACGTACTCATAGCTCTGGAAGACCAGCTGCTCCGAATGGCTCAGGTAGGTGCAGGTCAAGGTGCCCCTGAAGAGGAAGTAGGCTTGGTTGCTGCGTCTGGGAGGGAGAGCCAAGCTCTGGCCCTGCTCTGCGGGACAGGGGAGGGTGGGTCGGCTCCCTTGGATACTGCCCCCCTTTCTGTGGGTCCCCACCCTGCTAAGGCATCTGGGATCGCTGCCCCACCTGTGCTCCAGGTGCTCTAGACAGCTCTGCGGCTACCCCACCAACACCTTACTAACAAGGTAGGGCCTAGAGAAGGGGCTGGACCGCTATTCCCAAGAACAGACTCAAGGGGTCAGCCTGGATGACTCTCCTCCCACAAGGTGGAGCCGAGGAGTCAGAATGGAATCAGCAGCCAGAGAGGGGACACCAGAGCTCCAAGCACTACTTACTGGATGTGCAAAAGCACATGGTGGACATTGATTTTCTGCCAGCTACAGATTTTGCTGAGAGAGAGAGAGAGAGAGAGAGAGAGAGAGAAACACACACACTGGACCATATTTCACACTGAGGAGGCTTAGAGACCCGCAGGTCCCACCCTCCTCATCTCCTTGGCCTCTTTCCATCAGGGGCCCACATGCCACTCCACCCTGTCCCCTCTCCCTAAGGTGAGTATGTCACCCTTGCTGCAGTATCACTCCACCCCCTGCCCGCTGGGCCCGGGCCCAGGCAGGATGCTCAGCAATTCAGGCGAAGAGCCTAGGGTCACAGATTGTTAAGGATTAACCAAACTCTAGGCTGTTTTGCATTACAATCTAGGTCCAAACAGGCAGAGGGTGGGGATCCTGAGTCACGGGGAGCTGCAGCTGCAGGCTCAGGCCAGCTGCTGGCTGCCAGGTTTGCAAGGCAATCAGGGGAATCTGGTGGGGATTAAAGCTCGGTTTGCAGCCAGAGAAGAAGCTGAGGGAGGAGAGATGGAGGCACACTCACTGTGTGTTTTCATCCCCGATCGTGTTGGCTACTCCATAAAAAATCTGCCAACCAAACAGGCACAGGGTTGGCTCCCACTCCGGCCGCCGCCCCCTTCCTACCGCCACCCATATCCGCACACCTGTGAGCAGGGCCTGCCAGGGAGAGGGAGTCACCTGCTCGCTGGCCAAAGGGCCCATGTGGAGGAGGAGGTTGCTGGAGACCCGCCCCACCATGAGGGACAGATGCAGGACCTCAGTGGTCAGCTGGGTCACCGTGATGGGGTAGTAGTTGCTATTGGAGACGTTCAAGACATTCTGGCGGATGGAGACAAAGAAAGGGAAGGGTGACAGTGGCCGCCCTTGCAAAGGGGAAGTCGAACAGTTTCAAACCCCCCTCCTGGCAGAGCTCCAGCCCCACCCCCCAATGAGCCTCAGCTGCTGAGCCCCAGCAGCCCCCTGCAGGGGGCTCGTATCGGTGAGAGGTCACTTGAACTAAAACATTAAGTTGCCTCGGGACCCAGTCTCAGCCCACCCCCCCAGGGAGTCTCAGGCACGCCCCCCCACCCCCATTGCACCCTGTGATTTATTTCTGGGGCCCTGATTCTGACTCCTCGCTGTGGGAAGTCTCCATCCTACACAATCTGTTTTGAGGCTCAGTGCTGCCCCTGCTTCTCAGGTTTCCGCCACCCTCCGGGTGCCCAGGGTCACAGTAGTGGACAAGGGCCACAGAGGAACATTGCTGGGAAGGAGGGGTCAGAGCCTGAGGGTGCAGGCACCCACCCACCGTTATGTTGAGGTAGATATCAGCCTCGTCCAAGGCCACAGTGGAGGAGTTGAGGCCTGCAGGCTGCACGGCGATGGGGCGGGGAAACAGGAAAAACCCAATGAGGGCGGCAGTCAGGAGGCAGATGAGCACGGCCAGGAACACGGAGAGCTTCCTGTGGGAGGGCAGGAGCCGGGGTGGAGGAGTCTGAACCCCGAGGAGACTCAGGCAGAGGGCTTGCAGACACTCCTCCCCATCCTCAAGGCCCTCCCCTGCACCCTGCCCTCCAAATGTGTATTTAGCCCCCTGGGTGTGTAGGACCAGCCTCCACGCAGACGCGGCCCAGAGCAGTCAGCACAGGACTGGTGGCAGACAGCTTGGCTTCCATGCCCAGCTTTCTGTGCCCACTGGGTCAGGAGTCCTGAGCAACCCGAAGCCTGTTTTCTCGTCTGTAACATGGAGATAACTGTGCCTACGCCATAGAATTTGATATAAACTAATGCATGAAAAAAGTGCTAATCCCAGGTCCTGGCACATAACTGAAGCTAAACAAATGTTTGTATGACCACTGGGAAAAGTCAGTCCACATGAATTTTGAGAGTTCTGAATATTCAGAAGAGGACACCATCTGTCCATCTAATTAAAAAAACGAGATGTGCATTCAAGAAATCGCACCTGTGATACTTATACTTGATAAGTATGAGATACTTGTACCTGATATAAGTATCTCGGGAGGGGCACTGCTGCTTCAGATTCTGGTGTAATTGTGGGGAGGGCTGGGTGCTGGCTCCCAGGTGGAAGCTGAGGACCCGGGGAAGAGGTTGTTGGGGTCCACGTCAAATAAACCCAGATGATAATTAGGGTCCCGACCCCGACCCCAGTGAAACTCGGGGCTGCCTCAGAGGTTCTGAAGTGTCTCAGAAGAGGGAGCATTTGGTTTTCTATGTGTACTGGGAAGAGAACAAGCAGGTCTGAACTATCACAGCAAGGGAAGCTCTTGGGAAAAAGAACTTCCCCAAACCCCCTGCAGCCAGGGCCACGCCCTCCCTCCTGGAAGGACTCGCAGGGTCAAGAGGTCCTCTCTGTCTTCGAAAGGGAGCCATGCTTCTGGGAGGCAGTGATGCTCGCGAGAAGGCCACTGAGTAGCTTTATGCCCCGGATTTCTTAATTCGGGAAAATCTACGGAAACGGGACGAGTACATCTGATCCCAATTAGGCTCAGGCTCTTTAAGGGGAGACTTAATGGAGAAAAATTGGGGGAGGCAGACAGAGGAGACAAAGAGGAACAGGCCCCATGGGCAATGGCCTGGGGAGCTGAGGGGCAGGCGGGAAGAGGGGCTTACGTGTGCCTGGGCTTCAGCCTCTGGTCCCCATAGGGGATGAGGGCCACCAGCTGCTTTTCTAGCTCTGTAGAGAGAAAGAAGTGAGAGGGAGGGCCAAGAAATGCCCATGAGAAATGTTTCCTGGGCCAGCCTGCCAGAAGTGCCCCCCCACCCCCCGCCCCACAGAGCGATGTCAGAGGCATGCCACCTCTGCCCCAGAGCACGTCTGGAAGCACTGGGGTGTGCCGCTGAAGTTAGCAGCTCAGTTTTGCCATCTCTAGCAAGAAAGCGAGATTTTCATAAACAGATGCAGATGCAAAGAACCTCTGCAAGCCACCAGCAAATCAGAGCCTAGCTTCTTGGGAGAAGTCATCTATAGCCTCCTGAATCCTCAGGCACATTGTTGCTAAGGGAGCAGAGAGGCTGGAAATCCCCTGGGGCTAGGGAGCACCACCGAGGCAGGAGGGGTTAATATCTCCCTGGCCAGCCTGAAACTGGGGGACCAAGAGCTGGGAGACCCAATCCTATTCAAGGAGTCTCGAGGCGCCGGACCAGAGGCCAGTTGACTGCTAAGAGCGTTCCCTGGATTCAGGCTACTTCCAGAGCCTCGAGTCACTCACCTCGAGGGATCTCCCCACTGCCCTGGCAGGTGGGACAAGTCACAAAGCTGGCACCAGCAGCCCTTTCGCAAGACACACAGGAAGAAAACAATTTGCTGCTGCTGTCACTGGCGTATCTGGCAGCCTTGCCGACGATGGCTGTGGCAGGGCGTAGAATCGGCTTGTTTTCATCTTCCTGAGAGCCCAGGTGGGAGAACGTCTCACCCATCGTTCAGGGGGCTTTCTCACTAATGAGAAAAGAACCAAGTTCAGGGCTAAGCCTGTTAGCACTGATGCTGAATGTTACTCTAGAGTAACGTTACTCTTTTAGGTTCTCAAGATTGACAAGGAGTTCCACCACGTTTTCACCAAGTTCAAGCCTAAGGAAGCTAGGGTATGGAAAATCAAGCAGTTTACATTGCACTCTCAGGTCAGAAATCTCAATGCATTTCAACTCCTTTCATTATTGTAGGAGAGCGCAATCTGCCTACAGGAAGGAAAAGAAAAGCAGAAGTTATATAACTTTCAGGGACTTTCATAAGTGAATGGCAGAGCACTTATTTTCTTTCCCCCCCTGGGAAAGCTGCTGAGCCGTCATTTACTCCAGAGGAAGTCAGTCCAGTCCCTTCCTAGGCAAGAACAGGACTCTAAAGAGGTCCCGCAGCCCAGGTATGGAAGGAAAGCTTGCATTTCTGAGCCTGGGCAGGTGTAGGCTTTAATAGGAAGGCAGGGATTCGTTGAAACACGAGAAAGGAAGTGAGATTGGTCACAGGTGAGGTTAAGAACCCTAAGATAATCCTGGAAAGGAGCACAAATCTCTTCCTCACTGCTTTTCAAGGTGGGGTAGGAAAGAATGGCTCCGGGCAGGTGGTTGCAACATCAGGGTCCCCCCCCCTTCACTAGGCAAGGCCAAGGTTAAATCCAGGTTCTTCCCCCCAGAACTCAAGAGTGGTGGCAGAGTGAGTGGACCAAGGTGAGCCGCGGCACTCAGACCTTCCTAGGTTAAAATAAAGGGAGTGGCCCTGGCTGGGTAGCTCAGTTGGCCAGAGCATAGCCTTGTTGTGGGTTCGATTCCCAGTCAGGGCACATATAAGAAACAACCAATGAATAAATAAATGGAACAACAAATCCATGTTTCCCTTATCTTCCTGTCTCCCTTTCTCTCTAAAATCCATAAATGAAATAAAGGGAGCCTCACCTGGTTCAGGTCTGGGATCCGGGGCTCCTCTCAGCTGCAAGAATAGATTTGGGACTGTGTCTATGGGGAGGAGGGCCTGCTGGGCAGGGTGGTCCGAGGAGCCACGGCTGTGGCTGGCCAGGGCGACCGGGCCCCTTCAAGCCGCCCTGGGGACCCAATGCATCGCGTTGGAAGGAACGGAGAGCAGCGACGACCCTTGCCTCCCCGGAGAGGCAAGCTGCTTCCCACCCTACTCCAGGGCCGGCCACACTCCGGGGTGGGGTGGGCGGGCAGGAACTGACGGAGAGGCTGAAGTTTCATTGAGGGGGGAATTTCACGTCCCACCAGAGGGGCCGTTAGTCGTGTTTGGTTGCCGTGTGCCTGTGTGCCGGGCTAGGAGGCACGGAACGTGCATTGCCCCTTGTCTCCCAAGGGGAAAGAAGGGAGCGCCTTACCCCTAAGCCACACAGGGACAGAAGCAGTTGCCAGCAGAACCGAAAGAGCCTGCGGGAGCCGGACCGTGCCCCGAGCTTTGACTCGGAGCCTCAGGATGCCCCGCCCGGGCCCTTCCGGCCCCGCCCCCAGACGGGCGCCCGCCCCTCTCGAGAGACGCCCCCGGCTCTTCAAAGGCCGCTCAGGCTGCGAACGCTGCTTCCGGAAAGACCAGCCAATCCAGGTGGGAGTTTCAAAGAACCTTTATTTCACCATTTTTTCCAGCAGTTATGTACAAGTACAACGGGATGGACAGCCGAATCCCTACAATACAACTCAGAAGGCCGAGACAGGTCCCGGCCCACATCAACCCAATTACACACTTCCTGCCGCTCAGTCTCTACCCAGAAGCCCGGATAAAAACGTTTTAAATAACGAACAGCCCGTTTGGCTTGCATTCTGAATCCTAGCTTATTAATTAGCATTCGAGTTATACTGTAAATAAACAACATTATGGCTAATGATTAATTAAAATCATTCATCATAAATACCAACCAGGTTAAATAACACTATTTTACTATCCTTCCCCCTTCCGGCTGGGGTGAGATTCTTGTTTTTCTTGAAGTCATTTTAATGGAAATATCTTTTAGTGTTTTTTTTGTAATCTCTTTCTTCACCAATTGTACCCAAGACTCTTCTGAAAACTGTGAGGACCTGCACCCAGGAAGCAAGCTCTTCCCTACTCATCCTGGAGTTAAACCAAAACTTTTCCAGTGTTTGCCCACAACCAAGTTTTGCAAAGCACCAGCCTCTTCTCCCCGTCCTAGCTCCCTGGGGGTGGGCACCCTTGAACAGATCTCAAACACCCAGGCAGTCGTCGGGCCTTCCTGTGCCTCCTGAACTTTCCTGAGATAACACAGGAGCCTGGCCTTTCCCTTTTCACCTGTTTGTTCCCCTTCCCCTCACTACTGTAAATAAGATCTGCTCTGACATAAGAAAAAAGGTGACTGTTAAATTTACTTTTCCTTTAAATAGAAGCTTTTTTCTTTTCTCTATAGCAAATTAGCAAAATATTTCACACTACCTAATTTTTTCTCCCTTACATAAAAGAAAAATGTACGCAAGACCACCACAGACACTGCTCAAAAGGCGCGGGTGGCCTCATTGGCGGCATGCTGCCAACCCTCCCCTTCGCTGCAGTGCAGAGGGTAGATGTTCTGAGGTTCTTCAACGGGCTCTGTAGAAAGCAGCAGCGCCAACTCCTCAGTCTTGCAGGGAAAGGACTTTCTGACAGCGAGAGGAAGAGAAACACTCCTGCCGTGCTCTGGGCACCGTCTCAACACCACATAAATACGAGGCTTGGGCTCGGGTAAAGAAATTCTGAGTGATTCTTGAAAACAACTCTCAGGGTTAATTTCTTTTAAAAACTGACATTAACATATAACCCCATAAAAACATCCACATTAACCAAGAAAAATACTCAACTTCAATACAAGCAGAAAGGAAAATGGTTGTATAGGAAGTTCAAGTTATACTCTTCAACGCACTAAAACGGAGAAAGGAGCTCTACTCCAAATCAACTGGAAAGCTGTCTTCCTACTACTTATCACGTGTCTGAAGTGGAAACATATTCTGGTCTTCCATTTGCTCCAAAAAATACTGTCATACAGGTATCGTCTGGACAATTCAGTGATGGGCTCTACACGGCTTCATCAGACTGGAAAATAAGCAAGGGCTTCTCCCCACACCCCAAAGACAATACAGATCGTCTCCGGGCAGCAGGCAAGGTTATTTAATGCGCGGCCGCTCCTCAGTAGCGGTGGCTGTACCAGTCATTGTTGTTGACCTGGAGGAGCTCCGTCACAACCTGCAGGATGCTGTAATTGTGTTTCTTCAGCAGCCTCATGTTCAGCTGCCTGTCACAGAATCCCATTTCAAAGAGATGAGCCATCAGGGCTGCTGTCTGGTCTTCAGAAACTACTGGCTGTGTGGAGTCAAGAAAAGCAGAATAACATTTTCTATGTAATTTATGTGTTTATCTTTTAAGTCATACTAGTCTTTCCAGACTTACTCAAAATACTAGATTAGATGCAAGGGAACAGCGCTCCTGTCCACATGCTACTGACAGGCCATTGCAGGGGGCAGAACGGGGAAGGCCCTGTTTTGTAGGAGGGTGTGGGTTGTTCTCCACGGGCAACTAATGAACTGTCCTCAGAGCTAGGAGGAGCAGGCTTTAGAGGGGACTTTTAGAAGGAAGCATTCTCTGGCCAAATGAAGGGAAGGATGCAAACGAGCTCTGGAAGCCCTATGAAAACAAAGGTGACTGTGAGGATGGGACAAATACAAGCAGGAGAAGAGACTGTTACTGGAAGCTGGTATGGGGAATTTAGTCAGATATGCAGAAGAGCTGGACAAAACACTGCCTGCAAAATTACATCCTAGGTTACCTTCTAGGTTTTTATTCTTTAATTATTATTGTTATTCTAATAATTGTTATATTATTATTTTCATAGAAGTGATCCAGGTTAAGAGGGAGCTAACATTCATTTACTGCCTCTGTGGGCCAAGCACTGTGGTAGATGCAACCTTCTTAAATCCTCCTAATACTTGGAGCACCCTGACTCCTAACCATGTGCTAACTGTCAAGTCCCCTTCTTTACGAAAATGGAGTTACAGAGAACACTTCCTATTTTGCAGGGTTGTTGACAGTAGGAAGATGAGAAAGTATGTAAGTGTGTTAGACACAGTCTCTGTTATTTCCCTCTACAGGTAAATCACTGTTCCCTTCTTCCCTCTTATTTCAGAATTATCCATCCTTCTTGTCAAACCGATCCTCCCAAGTGTACTTTGTTTTGTATTTCATTACCTCTAGCTCAGGAATCTTTTTCTATTAATTCTCCTCTCATCTTGACTGTCCATCTCCTTCGCTACTGGCTTGCCCATCTTTAAAAATGTTTCCCTCTGACTTATGTATCCAAGCTTTCACTCTCTTTTTCCCTTTGTAATCCAGCTACTTTTTAAAAATTTATTGATTTTTAGAGAGGAAGAAGAAAGAGAAACACTGATTTGTTGTCCCACTTATTCATTCATTCATTGGTTAATTCTTGTATGTGGCCTGAACGGGAATCAAACCTGCAACCTTGGTGTATAGGGATGATGTTCTAATCAGCTGAGCTACTGAGCGAGCTGGGCAAGCAAGCCACCACTTTAAAGCGAGGCGTTCTTGCACTGTCCAAGTCCTCTCCCCTGTTCACATTTCTGATGCTGCTGGCCACCTCCTCCTTGTTAAGGCCCCCTTCCCTAAGCTCTAGCACAGAACTCTCTCCTTATTTGCCTCCAAGTTCTGTCTTTTTTTTTTTTTTTTTTTAAGAAAAAGACTCCTCCTTCTTTCCATGATCCTTAAAGGCTGCTTCTTACTTTCCCCATTATTCCTCAAAATCTCATCCAATCACATGGCTCTTGTTATAACCTGTATACAAATGACTCTATCTCCAGGCCAAATCTCTCCCATGACCCAGATGTACACACCCAACAGCACCCTGGATAACTTTACCTGGATGTGCCTCAAATCCAACACCACCCAAACTGACCTAATTTTCTCCTCCTCCTGCCCAAATATATTCTTCCTGCACATCCTCTCTTAATGAACGGTACTACTGATTGCCTAAATCAGAAACTTGGGATTTAACCTTGACTTCTAGCCATTTAAACAGAGTCTCCAAGTTCTGCCATTTCTGTCTACTTCTCTCCTACCCTTTTTTCCTCCTACACATGGATTCTCAAATAGATTTCCCATCTCCACCAGCCTCCACACTAGAATACTTTACAACAAACAAATCTGATCATGTTAATTACTTCCCTAAAACCCTTCAATGGCTCCTCCCACTGGTGTTAAAATAAACTCCAAACCAGTTAACACAGTATCTGCTTGTGTAGCTAAGGTCTTTTCTTACTCTTCCTAGCCCACATTCACCTTCCGAACTCACGCTTCCAAGTCTTTTTACATGCTGCTCTCGGGCTACAATGCCCTTCCTATTTCTCTTTCCTGGCAAACTTACTTTCTTCCTTTAGAACTTGGTCCAGGCACCATCTACCAAGGAGCCTTCCCTACCAGCCTGGAGGCCACACCGGGCTGAGAGAACATCTGCAGCTGTCAAGAACACCAACACAGCATCTTACACTCTGCTCTAAGTGTCTGTTTACCTCAACTGTTTCCCACCGTCTCCAGGCAGGATGGGGTCTCACTCATCTGGCAGCGCCGGCACTGGAAGAACACTCTACGCACAATAGGTCCTCAACAAACATCAGGTCTTTTTCCTCTCCTCCCTCAACAGGCCTGGCCAACATCATACAGCAAGAAAAGCGGTGGAACTGTGTGTCAACCGAAGACTAAACCCAAAGCTTATGCTTCACACAATGGCACGCTACTCCCCAACCGCACAGAAGCCACTGTTCTAACTGGTGACTTGGATGTGGCCCAGGAAAATGAAACAGGCACTGACCTGCGCAGTGACTGGTGGTCCAGCAAACAAGGCCTTGTACGCAGAGGCAGCAACCGACAAAGCCCCCTTCACCAGCCCTCCGGCAATGCCGCTCCCGTGGGGGTGGTGCCTGCGGAGGAAAACGGCATTACCTCCCTAAAGAAGCGCAAACCGTTCATTACCTTCCTACTAAATAACCGTAAGCTCTCATCCTTAAAATGAGATTTCCTTGAGAAAAAATCAGTTGTAAAAAGAGAATGTAACTGTTTTCACATCAATTTTGCAGCTACAAATCTTGGCTTGATGCAGGGCCCAGTTCCACTGCTGCAAGATATGGGATACTGCAGAAAACTCACAACTCCGGTGAGCATGTCAACTTCCAGTCCCAGCAGAAAACGAACGTGCTCGAGGGCACAGCAGGGTGTTAGCAATCTGTCTGCTCAATCACCACCTCAGAGGACACATCTCCCAAAGGAAATGTAATTTCTGTGGACACTGTAGGGAGGAGCCCACCTTGACAAGGCTCTGAGATGACTGGGACAGAGAGGCAGGTGTGTCTGAGAAGCAGCTACTAAGCCTCACAGTGGGCGTGCCCTCCCTGCCTGCTCCTCTGATGCTAAGGGTGGGCTGCATTTGAGGGCACTCCCTTCCGGTGTGGACCAGGAACACTCCGAACATCAACTTTAGCCCTCTGTTCGGTGCTGCTCACAAGCTCCAGGAGAAGGAAGAACAGGAGGAACAGTGGCTCTCCTCTGCTCTCTGAGCGGCACATATGCTCCAAGAGGCCTGTTTAAGCAGAAGCAACACTAGGGTATCTGCTTGCTCCTGAAGGAGAGGCTGTACAAGGTCCAGTTACCTTGAGTGGTCATAGCTCTTCGGTCTGCTGTTTACCAGTCCTGATGAGCCTCTGGGCTCTAAAAGCAAAAGAGCTGTTGTTAGATGCAGCGTCCACAGTGCCTGGTGCTCCCTGCCGCTCAGCAAGGCTACCACTGGGGCAGGTGACAAAATCATCACAGTGCTTAAAGCCTTTTTTTTTTTTTTTTTTTTGGTAGTATTTAGGAAAATTTCCAGGTTGTTTAAGGGATGAGGAGGAACTGTCAAGAATGCAATGCAAGGTGACTGTTTATTAAATTAGAAAAGTTCTGTAATCCTACCACACTGATTTATTAGTTAAGTACTTTTCTTTTTCTGAGGAAGAGTGCAAAGTGACTTCTGAGGGTCCACTCACAACTTCAAGGTGCTATTTTCCTTACTTTGTAGATAAGGAAACAGACCTGCAGGTGTTACAAACCTGCCAAAGCACGGCAAGGTCACACAGTGAGGACACATGGAGCTGGGGCTGGAACCTAGACTGGTCTGGCTCTAAAGCCTGTGTTTTTCTACTGTAGCACAATGCTAACCTTTACGAAGTCTCATTTAATAAATACTAAGCTAGAGGAGCACAGAAGAGCGAAAGGGCAAGGTTCTAAAAACTGCCAAGAATCACAAAGACAGAGAGTGCCTATTACCTGGTTTCCATCAGAAAGAGGGTAGGAAAATGCTGCAGCCCAGCCTGCTCATTACCTCCTGTGATCTGATCAAGGACTGCAGAAACTTCTGGTATGCTGACTGGTAAATCCACTCCTGGGGAGCCAGGGAGCTGTGCACAAGGAGGGCCCCTTCAGAAAGACACAACATGGAAAGGAGGTTGAAAAGGCACCTGCGGTAACGGTAGGGACACAGTACACACAGCACAGCAGCGTCCAATTCTTTACAGCAGCTTCGCATTTCTGGTCCAGATCACATGTCTGAACTTAGGGACCAGGTGAGAAGGGCTCATTCTCTCTCCGGTTTTCCTCTTCAGCCACAGTCAAGCTAGAAAGACTGGCTACAGTCTTGTCACCTCCCCCTACATCAACTGGTGCTGACAAAGGAAGACACCTCCCTGGGAGAATCATTTATTCCAGTCAAGGCTCCACCATCTTCCATCCTATGACAGAGCAATGATGTAGACTCCAGTAGAGCATTAAATATAACTTCTCTCTGGTTTTATAGTATACGCTCTTTCCATAATAGATTAAACTTTCTAATTATACTTTACTGGGTTAAGGAGAGATGCGTTTCTGCTACCTATGCCCACGAGAGTCAACACAACAGGGAGGGTGGGTCCAGGGATGCTTGAGTTTAACATCCCGGCTCTCGATGATCACAGCATGTAGGTAGATGATACTCAGATAATTAAGATTAACTAAGGCAAGTATTTCTTGGAATCCAGAATCCACAAATACTGGGAAGTACAACTTTTATTCATCTAAATTCAGACTTGACTATGGGAAACAGTCTCTTCCCATGCTGGGGGTCACGGGGGGGCGGGGAGGGGGCAGGTTTTGAGATCAAGTTGATTCCTCTCTCTTTATTTCACCTCTGAAGAACAGCCAGCTGGGGGGACAGACATGGTACCTGGGCAGTTGTGGTGGAGGCCCCACCACCTCTGGGGTTAGGGGCACTGTGTCCAGAGTCTGTGAGGTCATGAGGATGTCATTGATGCTGTGCCCCGGCGGCTGGGTTTCCCCTCCAGGGGGTCTTTCCCCAGCCTGGACTGGTTCCTGCCCAGCCTCAACCCCAGGATCGCCTTCAGCCCCTCCTCGCTCCAGGCCTGGCTGCGAGAGCGCAGAGCTGTACATGGAGTCCCCCAGGGGGCGGCTGGTATCAAAGCACTCAGGCAGGATGATGATGTAATCCTCTGAAGAAGCAGAGGACTGACTCCGAACTTCATCTTTGAGCTCATCTTCCTCCTCCTCCACAACAGCTTCTTCCTCAGTGATATGGACCATTTCCTCTCTCTCTTCTCCAAGTAGTCCCTCTTCAGGTAAGGCAAATTTCACTAAAGGATGAAAGCAACCAATTTTAAGGCATGAGCTAAAAACAGCCCCTGGAGCTCCCCTTATCTGGTAAAGCTTTGTGGGTCATGAGCTACAACTATAAAAGCCAGAGGAGAGGGGAGCTCAGAGAGAAGGTTGTTGCTGGAACCCTATGGTGGCTACACTCTAAGTCTGAAGCCTACACACAGCTGGACAGAACCAAAGCCCACAAAAACAAGGCAGGCAGAGACAACCAGGCACCAGAGAGTGCTCTGAATCTTAAAACAAAGAGGCCCCATCCCTTTTCCTCTTCACGTAACATTTAGTATACTCAGATGGGGTCAAAACCGACAGACTAGCTTGCAGTGCTACAGAAAGAGAAAATGTTAGGTTGTGGGTATTGTAGGACTATATGCCTACTTTCTTCCCCTTTGCAGATTAATGAGTAGTCGTGGTAGAAAACTGGCAAAACATGAAGGAAAAAAAGTACCTACCATATAATCCTAGAGATACTACTGTGAACATTTCGTGTTAAGTTCCTCTAGACTTGTTATGCGTGTATTTTAAACAAAAGTGAAACAAGTAATATTTAATATTTAAAGTTATAGGTCAAATTTAATTACAATAAACAAAAAATATTTTCCCATATTATTTTGATGCACTAGGATTTGAATTTTTGTACAGTTCCTGAAATACATTGTGTTGGCTCTACCTATCTGATATCTACAAATTTCTGTTACAAAGAAATTTCTTATAGTAGAATTTAACTTTGAGGAACTTCTTTCAGTACTCCTGCTTACACGCACTGTTTCCCGGACTGTGGCCACTGGAGAAAGGAGACAATTCAGCTGCCAATGGAGGTCTCTGCTAAGGAGCTCTGTCAACGCACAGGAAGACTCCTTACGGCACAATCCAGGCAGTGCAACTAGCTGCTGCTCCTTTGTGGCCTACAGCTGTGACTGTGTCCCTGAGTCAGTACAGAAACCAGCTACAATGGCTGCTTTGCTCCTGAAACTAATTAAAATGGCCAGGTAGAGTACGCAGAGTCTAAAGAAACCACCACGATCTGAACAGTCACAAAGGTCACCAGGCCTCCACCTTGGTGAAGAAGCGCACTTCTATCTACTCAGGTCTGACCATCACAACTCAGGCGCCACCCTCCTGGTGCCAGAATCCAAGACACTCACTGTGCAGGGACTTCTGTCTGCAGGGTGGGGTGTGATCTGGGGCTGCGTCCAAGGTGAGGGACCGGATTACAGTCTCACACACGAACTGGGTCCCACTCAGGTCATCTTCGGCCTCCTCCACTGAAGTAGTATTCTCAGCCCTCCCCTTTACTGACGCTGTGGAATCTGAAAAGACATGAACCTGGTCTGTACTTGGTGTTTAAAGTGTTGAGAACCCTTCTCCAGTCATGTACCCAATGTTGATACTATGCCAAGGAATAGCTGCTAGCCGTGCCATGTCAAGGAGAGGAGACTTTAAAAAATGAGGTGCTACAGAAACCCATTTACACACTGAGGTAAGGTGAGTTGGGAGGAGGGTGTGTGTCAAAACAGGGTGTGATATGGACAGGGAGGATGCAAATACTTTACAAACACTTAACCCCTTACCAGAGAGTGCTTTAAATCCCGCCCCTTCACTCTCTTCCTGTATCTGCCCCAAGCCCGGCTTCTCTATTAAAGGACTGTCATGTGGCAGAGGAGACATGCAGGGAGTCATATCTGGAGAATGAAGACAGGAAAACCATTAACAAAGAAAAAGCGTCATATCATCCAAAGTCAGAGTCCAGAAGCAGCAGCTCACAGGCTACTTGCTCCCTACAGGGGCTAAAACAAACCCAGGTACGTGTCAGGGCCTGCTGTGAAGAACTTCTCTGGGCTACTAGGCGAGTATCTCAGACCAGTGAATTAATCAATGCAGGAAGGATCATAAACAGTTGCTTGGTCCAGAAGGCATGTCCAAGACAAACATGAACGTAAAGGAACAAAGGGATACAAACATGTACAGGAAAATGGAGATGAGAGTCCCTTTACGGTGGAGAGGACTTACACAAACTTGGATTGTTGCCTGAGAGACAACAGGGAAAAAGGGGGAAATGGACACACGGGCGCGGTTTCAGCGGCACAGCGCGGAGACCTCCTCGCTGTCTGTTCACTCAGAACACAACACTACCAGACCCAGGCTGTGGCTCCTTCATGCCTGTTAGTAAAATAAACGAAGCGGACTGAGGGACATTCTTACCCACAGGAGTGTTGTGGGGCACTCTCTCCAACTCCTGGACAATGTTTATATCCAACAGCTCAAAGGACAGCAGGTCCTGGGGGAAAACGGGCAACGTTAGGGGGTACACACTGGAGCCACGCTTTGTCTTCATAGGACTTGGTGGCCACCGAGCTCCACACTACTCTAGACTAAACTCTGTTCAAATTCATGCCTCACCTCGGTCAAGTGAAAACAAGGAGTTAAATGGGAATCAGATGTTCAAAAAACCAAATGGCAGGAGAGAGAGAAAATGCAGTGTGGGTGAAGGAGAACCAACAGGCAGAAATGAAGAGGCAACTAAAAGGAAGTTGCGGTGAAGCACAAGACTGAGTTCCCAATTTGAAGAACAAACACTTTAAAAACTTGTTTCTACAGCTCTCCGTGCCACTCAGTGCATCTGACTGAACCACAGTGGGCATCTCTCTAAATTCTGGGCACTGTCTCTGGTTATACCACCTTCTCTTCAACAAGGCAAGAACCCCTTCCCCAGTGTTCCTGTCCCTGGCCCCTCAAAGCGCTCAATCCCCCACCTGGGCAGTTAAAAGGTCCACAGATGGGATGTAGAGCTCCCTCTCACTGGCAACACTTTTTGTCTTCTGCGAGGTGCAGGTTCCTTTCCCTTCTGTCTGCTCAGTTGTTTCACCAAGCTGAATTTCTTCTTTAGCCAGAAGCAAAGATTCCTACAGAGAAAAACCGTTAAGACACATTTTAGGCCCTTCAACAGAACTAAAAAGGCAAGCTGACACACAGTACTGCACCTCATGTTTTAAACTTTTTGTTTCAATTTAATTAAAGAAACGTTGCAAAAATAGTACAGAATTCACTGATTACCCCCTTTTACCAAGCTTCCCATAATGACAACTACTTAGATTACCCATAGTAACAACAGTCAAAACTAGGACACTAACACTAACTAAATTTAAACGATAAACACTCTAAAACAGTAAGTGCCCAATTAATACAGGGAAGCTGCCTAAAAAAACAAAAAAAATAAAGAAACAAACAAACAAAAAAACTGCACCAAGTAACTACCACCAGGGCAAGACTTCATCAGTAGTTAGGGAACACACACAAGGGACACTCAGGAGAGATGGATGTTCAGGAGCAAGGCCATCGGTCCAGCAGCCCCACAGGCCAGCCAGGCGGCCCTCCCTCCCCGAGCACGGCGAAGAGGCTGGCAGCACATCATCACAAAGAGATACAGAAGCACGGAGGGTGGCCTGCACCAGATCTTAAGGGTACTCAAGCGAAGCTCCCCTGAGGACTAGACCCAATGTAAGCTTTTTTTTTGGGGGGGGATGGGGGGTGGTAAAGCTAGCCTTTCTAGATTTCTGGAAGAAAGGACAGCTGTGAGTGGGTTTTTTTTAGTTCTGGTCACCCATTCCAATGCTCACCTCTTTCTGGCAGGTGAGCTCATCAGTTTTGCTTGGGCTGATCATGCCCTTTTCAATGTTATCAGAGCTCTCTGTGGAGCAGAAGGGATCCACTATGATACTGCACCAGACCCGAGGTCCAAACTGCTGGCCTTTGTGAGAAAGTCGCCAATGGGAAGTATATGTTCCCTCCAAGGCTGGGGCAATGAACTCCACAGACACAATTCCCACATGGCCGGCCTTCAGGCAGGGAACCAAAACATCCTTCTTTTCTGTCGAAGCCATAGTTAGGTTTCCCCACATGAACTTGAGCTGAAATGAACAGTGACAAGAGAAACAAAGCAAGCTTGCCAGCTGAGAACTGGGTCACTTCAAATCACTTCATTTTTACCTTTCTGTGGGAAAAATACCTTTGTGTCTGTACTCCACTTCACACTTCCTGTATTTTTCATCCTCCAGTGTTTGATGAACTTGGTTCCTGGCTGAAGGTGAGTCCCATCAGGCAAATTCTCATCCACAAATGCTGCACTGAGGGTTGGTGTAGCTGGGGCACAGGGCTGCAAAGGGAGCCTGAACAGAAATTCAGACACTCAGTCACTTGCTGTGGGATGTGCTGGTTCTAACTAACGAACATCACAGTCTGAGACTCTGACTCCTGAGGATGGACTCATGCATTTGACTTAATGTAATACTCACAACATTTTTTACAAACAGAAGACAGATCTGATTCTTGAGCTAAAAAGCTATGATGAGAATAACTAAAAGCATCTACAAATAAAACCACTGGAGAGTCAGGCTTGAAATATTTGTTCCTTTTGCTTCAAATCCAGACTGCCTCCAGTGAAAAGAGGCCACACCACCAGTTCTGGACCTTACTGTTTCTATCTTTCTGAAGAAGGCAACAAAGGAAGTGTCAAAATAAATGTTAGGATCAGAGAAGGAGAAGGTTTAAGAGTTTGGGTGTTAAAGCTGCCCATAAATATGAAAGAAACCGGCTGCAGTCCCAGTCCCGGAGGGCTGGGCCCGAGTCGCAGCTCCCGCCCTGCCCTGGGCTTACATCAGGGCGTTAGACTGCAGGAGGCCCTCGGGTCGGCCCAAAGGAGACTTGGGGCTCTGGAGTCCGTGGATGGAATTCCACAGGTGGATCTTCCTGCGGAGTTTAAGCTGCTTTTTAAGTTCCTTGACCTCTGCTTTGCGCTGTTTCTTCTCAGCTCGCAGCCTTTGCTTTTCTGCTTTAAGAAAGTTCTTGTCAACCTGTTTCTGGAGCCTGTGAGATAACAAAGGACAGTATTAAAAACCAACCTCACAAATCCTGAAGCTACTATGAGCCACCTGAAGTCTCCATTAGGTCAGCTTCTAGTTTAGTTTTTTTGTTTTTTAATTTAACTTACTGGGGGTTGACACCAGTCAATAAAGTTATATAGATTTCAAGTATATAGTTTAGTTTCTTAACCTCTTTTTTCTACAGTTCTCATTTCCATTTCATTAGCTTTGGGTAACTGTCCAATCATTGCACATCAACCAGAAATAGGCAGGAAATCAGTAGACTACTTGTCCTTTTGAGACTCACAGCCTGTCACCAGAACTAAGAGGCCAACAAAGAACCTGCGGCCCGTGTGTATGCGGTTTACCTGGCTTGTTCCAGAGCAGCAGGAAGACGGGGCGTGGAGAACCTTGAGTGAGAGAATGGTTCTGAGGGACCCACAACAGGTCTCCGCAACTTCAGCAGGACATGGTTGGAGTCATGGGCATATGGCCCCGATTCACAGTCTTCACAGATATTGTAAGAGGGGCAGAGACTATGGGGAGAAGAAAGGGCACAGCGGGAAGCACCTGAGGTGGGGAGACGCGAGACCAGACCTCCGTATTTGCTCTGTCGCCAGCTAGGTGGCAACCTGAGCATGACACCCAAACATGCCATGTCTCTCAATCTTCCCCATTAATAAAATGAGTACAGTAAAACATTTAACCTATTCTATTTCAAAGTAAAATCTATGGGAATAAACAAGATATGCAAGTATTTAGAACAACAGGGACAATTTTTGGTGATCTAATTTTGTTTTGGGGAACATAATTTTGTCTGGCTCTGTTAATTCAAATGAATATCTGAACACAACAATCTGAATAGTTATTCAAATACTTTTTATTTATTTGTTTTTAGAGAGAGGGGAAGATAGGGAGAAAAAGAGGGAGAGAAACATTGATGTGTGGTTGCCTCTCGAACACCCATTCTAGGGTCTTGGCCCACAACCCAGGCATGTGCCCTGACTGGGAATTGAACTGGTGATCTTTTGGTTATGGGACTACACTCCAACTGACTGAGCCATGCTGGTCAGAGCAGTTGTTTTTTCTTGTGGGTGAAGAATAGCTATCTCCAATCCAGAGCTGCTATATCTGATGCTCAGAGATAAGAGTACATGCAGTTTCCCATTACTTACCCAGAATGCCAGGAAGGCCTGCTCTAAGGTCTACTGAATAGCTATTCATTCCCAAGTTACTGCTTACCTGCATTGGTAGCGCACACCAAAGATCCTCCTTTGGCAGTTGCTGCAAGAAATTTGCCAGTTGAAATGGTTTTCTGGCAAAAACAGTGTTTCCTCTGAAATAGGCATTGAGACCTCCGAGGGACAGGAACCCAAGGATGGGTTCTGGAGGACGAGCTTCTCATGTAATTTCTGTTCAAGCTTCTCAACAGTTTCTTTGACCACTTGCTCTCTGAACTAGAACACAGAACAGAAGATTGGGGTGGGGGGGAAACCCTCAGTCCAATACTGAGAAAAGGCATGAAGATACCAAATAGACTTGAAACCTCACCATCTATGGTATAATGTAAGAACATAACAAACAGCCTGTATCTACTAGATGAATGGACAGAAACACAGCAAAAGAAAGTATGTTTCTCCCATAGCTAAAATGGTTCAAAAAAAAAAAAAAAAAAATCAAGAAATCCTTTTGATGAGTGAATTTCCAACTTCTTCCTTAAGCACAGAGATTTGTCCCTCTCCCTTACATCCTTAGAATTAAATGTACTCTTTTTCTGGTATATCATTGCAAAAGTTGAGAGCTTTCTTTACCGGCACTACTCTAGTTTGGAAATTATTAGCTACCAGAGGCAGCAGCCATCTGGGCTCGGCATTCTACTTCTTCCACAACCCACACGTTGCTGCTGAAACCCAAACCCCAGGGAACGCTCACCGTCTCCAGGTAGCTTGTGAACCAGTCCGGGGGCTTGTCCTGAGGCTGGTCTGCATCACATGGAGCAAGTGGAAACTGCTGCAAGAAAACAAAGTCAAAATCTTGGAGATTACTTTTTATTTCTACTTAAAATAATTTTCCTGAAATGTACTGAGTTTTAAGGGGTTTTGGTCAAATAAAACCTGATAAAAAAAAAAGACAGTATGACAGAGTATAAGACAAAAACGGTGTCTGTGTCATTCCATTCGCCTGCCTCTCCAAAAGTTACCACTGTTACCAGTTTCGCAAAGTCAGATGGAGCCCCGGCCGGGTGGCTCAGTTGGTTAGAGCACTGTCTTGTACACCAGAAGATTGTGGGTTTGATTCCGAGTCAGAGCACATGCCCAGGTTGCAGGTTTGATGCCCAGTAGGGGTGTGTGCGGGAGGCAACCGATCAATGTTTCTCTTTCAAATTGATGTTTCTCTCTGAAAATCAATAAACTTATCCTCGAGTGAGGATTAAAAGAAAAAAAAGGCAGAGATGGTCAGCATAACTCCCAATCTTTCTCAAAAGCTCAAATCTTACACCAGAGAGAATGAAACACTAAGGTTAAAAAAAAAAAAAGACCTGTGGTGCCCTGGCTGGTGTGGCTCAGTTGGTTGGGCGTCATTCTGCGAAGCAAAAGGTTTGATTCCCAGTCAGAGCACATGCCTGGGTTGTGGGTTAGGTCCCCATTTGGGGGGCACAAGGCAACTGACTGATGTTTCTCTCCCTCTCTTTCTAAAAATAAAAAAATATATAATCTTAAAAAAAAAAGAAAGAAAAAGAATCATAGAGACCGGTCCATTTCCTTCATACCTGTGCTACAGGTTCCTCTGTGGTCTTCATATCTGCTCCCAAGACTCTCACCAGTGAAGAATAATGTGCAAGTGGCTTCTTCCCTGCCCTGGAAACTGGGTGTTTTTCCGCTACAGCTGGGGTTGGGGCTTCATCAAAAACACGGTGGCCTTCATGGACTTGCATCTGCAGTTGGTTTCCCTGTTTAACTGCCATCTGAGAGCACATGTTATGGAACAGAAACATACTGTGTGATTTCTTTTCCAAAGGAAAATTCAAAGACACTCAAACAGGACTTCTGGTCAAGATGGTGGAGTAGGTGAATGAAATACTTGCCTCCTCCCACAACTGCATTAAAATTACAACTAAACTACAGAACCACCAACATTTAGCACTGCCTGAAATCTGGCTGAATGAAAACTCCTACAACTAGGGAATTAAAGCAGCAGCCAGCCCTGACCAGCATGGCTCAGTTGGTTGGGTGTCATTCCACAAAGTGAGAGGTTACCTCCTTGATTCCCAGTCAGGGCTCATGCCTGGGTTGTGGGTTCGATCCCTAGTCAGGGTGCATACAAGAAGCAACCCATCAGTGTCTTTCTCACACTGATATTTCTCACCTTCTCTTTCTCTTTTCCTTCCCCTCTCTCTCTAGAAACAAAGCAACAACAAACAAGTGTTGGAGAGGTTGTGGCGAAAATGGAACCCTAGTGCACCGTTGGTGGGACTGAGGACTGGTGAAAGCAGTATGGAATTTTCTCAGAAAAACTAAAAACGGATTTGCCTTTTGACCCAGCAATTCTACTGCTACGATTATATCCTAAGAACCCTGAAACGTCAATCCAAAAGAACCTATGCACCTCAACGTTCATAGCAGCACAATTTACAACAGCCAAGTCTGGAAGCAACCCAGGTGCCCATCAGTAAATGAATGGATCAGGAAACTATGGAATATTTACTAAATAAAATCTTTTAAAAAATAAGATGCCACATTGAGACTGGTAGGAGAGGCCAAGACATGAAATGGGTTGGTCCCAGACCCATGTGTAGGAGATAAAAATTGGGAAGGATATCCAGGTAGAAGACGTCCCCAATGAGGAGCAAGGGGTCCCCGGCCCATACCAGGCCCCCAGCCCAGGGTTCCAGTGCCAGGAAGAGAAGTCCCCATAAATTCTGGCTGTAAAAACCAGTGGGGATTGTAGCTGAATGAAACACAGGGCTTCTGGAGTCCCAGGGAAGTTCCTCTTAAAGGATCAGTACACAGACTTACTTGAGGTCCAGCACTCCCTTTGAGCTCCAGCACTAGGGCAGCAGTTTGAAAGGCACCAAGGACATACAGGGAAGAACTAAATGGTCTGGCATGAGGGCGAGAGCTGGCGGGGATGGGCAGCTTTCTCCCAGACAGCAGTGCTGGCAGGGGCCACTGTTCCTTTGATGAGCCCTCTCCCCACAGAGCTGCAGGCAGGTGTCATATCTGAGACTCCATCAACCTGGTGCACACTGTTTGCCCCACCCCACCCAACTTTCAGGCCCACCTAAGCTGTTTCCAGTGGGTTTTCCATACAAATGGCATGTCTTGGCTCAGTCTTTGGGTTTTCCTAATCTCTTAAAACAAGCCACATCTGGCCTCAGTGAGTCCCATACCTCTGCTTACTGACCCCAGTCTGGGCACCAGCAGCAGCTGGCCTTGGTTCACAGCTTGGCCTCGCCTGGACACCTCTAAGCCCAGCACAAGTAGCAGCCATCTGCAGATCGCTTTGTAGTTCATGTCAGGTGGCTCCAGGCAGAACACAGATGGCAACTGACCTTGACCTGTACCTCCTGGGATGCCCCAGAGCCAGCGTACCCAGTGGACAGCTTTAGACTACATCGAAGCACCACACCCCACCACCTCCATCAGTGACAAATTCAAGGGGCAAACTCAGCAGGCACCAGAGTCCCGTTGAGGTTAAGTCCTGCTCTGTGGGGGTAGGCTGCTACACGGCTGATCCTCCATGGTGGTCACAGGTAGGTGGTCACAGCCAACCTTTGCAGGTGATTGGCCTGGGGGTAAATCCTTTCCCCTGACATGCCAACAGCAATCAAGGCTCAACTAAAAGAGGTGGGTATATACAGCCCTCTCAGGGAGGGGGGAACACTTCAACTACCCTGCTGGGGTGATCAGGGAGGCTGTGCCAGGAACCTACAGAACACCTACTGTATTAGGCCACTCTACTAAGCCTGGGAAATGTAGCAACTCTACCTAATTCATAGAAACACACACACGGAAACTGCCAAAATGAGGAGATAAACACATCCCAAATAAAAGAACAGAACAAAACTCTAGAAGAACATATTAACTGAAATGAAGAATACATTACAAGGAATCAACGGTGGAGAAGATGAAGGTGAGGATCAAATCAGAGATTTGGAAGATAAGCAAGCAAAATCAAAATCAAAACCAAAAACACTCAATCGGAACAGCAAAAAGAAAAAAGAATCCAAAAATATGAGGATAGTGTAAGGAGACTCTGGGACAAATTCAAGTGTACCACCATTTGCATCATGGGAGTGTCAGAAGGAGAAGCGAGAGAGCAAGCAACTGAAAACCTATTTGAAAAAATAACAGAAAACTTCCATAACTTGATAAGGAAATAGGCATACAAGTCCAGGAAGCACAGAGTCCCAAATAAGAACCCAAAGCGGCCCATACTAAGACACGTAATTAAAATGCAGAAGGTTAAAGACAAAGAGAGTATATTAAAAGCAGCAAGAGCCCTTGCCGGTGTGGCTCAGTTGGTTAAAATGTCGTCCCATAAACCGAGGCGCTGTGGGTTCATGGGTCCTTCTCTCAATCAGGGCACATGCCTAGGTTGCACATTCAGTCCCTGGTTGGGGCACATATGAGAAGGCAACTGATTGACGTTTCTCTCTCACATTGCTATTTCTCCCCCTCCCTTCCCCACTCTCTAGATCAAGAAGCATGTCCTCAGGTGAGGATTTTCTTTTAAAAAGGCAGTAAGACAAAAGCAGTTAGTTACCTACAAGGGAGTTCTCATAACGACTGTCAGCTGGTCTCTCAACAGAAACCTTGCAGGCCAGAAGAGACTGGCAAGAAATATTCAAAGTGATGAAAAGCAAGGCACTACAACCAAGATTACCCAGCAAAGCTGTTACTTAGAATTCAAGGACAATGTGTGTTTTGAAAAAGAACGAGTTAATATTTGAAGCCCTGCATGGATACAGAGAATTCCAGACAGAAGAAACATTTCCAAAGATGGCCAAGATGAGAATAAATAAATAAATAAATAAAGGAAGTTTTTCTGCTCTGCTACTCCAGCAGAAAGGAGGATCTTTTCCTGCACAGCAACCACTTGACTAATGAGACTGTTCCAGCTCAGCCAATGAAAAGCCATCACACTTCCAATTCCCAGTTCCCTCCAATTAATTCTTTGCTTACAACAGCCCCCTTTCAAAAGAATAGTCCTGCCCTGGCCAGTATCTCTTTTGGCTGGAGTGTCCTCCTCATAAACCAAGATCACTGGTTCAATCCCAGTTCTCCTATCACAGCACACACAAGTATCAACCCATGAATGCATAAAT
This sequence comes from Anoura caudifer, assembly GCA_004027475.1. Lineage (NCBI taxonomy): Eukaryota > Metazoa > Chordata > Mammalia > Chiroptera > Phyllostomidae > Anoura > Anoura caudifer. Next base: position 34,883 of record PVKU01002467.1, read on the forward strand.
AAGTGGAACAAGAAATTGATGTTTCTTTCTCTTTCACTCTCTCCCTCCCTCTAATATGAATTAAAAAAAAAAAAAAAAAAAACAGTCCTCTCCTTTGTCTTCTGGACTTGGGTGTGGTTCACCATTAGACCATTATGTCCAGAACTGCAATTCTTTATTGTTCCTGAATAAACAGGTTTGCTGGAAAAGGGGGTGGGGGGGGGAGGATAGAAGGAGAGATAAAGCACTTCTCAGACAAGAAAAAACTAAAGGAGTTCACTACCAAACCAGTATTATATGAAATGTTAAAGGGTCTTCTTTAAGAAGAAAAAAGAGGGCAGAAATATAAACAACAGACTAGCAGCAAATACATTCCCCGCAACTTAATCTAAAAAACCAAATAAACAAGCAGAACAGAAGCAGACTCAAAGATACAGAGAACATTTTGACAACTGCCAGATGGAAGGGGGTTTGGGGAATGGGTGAGAAAGGTAAAGACATTAAGAAGCACAAATTGGTTGTTACGGAATAGTCACGGGGATATAAAGCAGAGCACAGGGAATATAGCCAATAATATTCTAACAACTATATATGGTGTCACACGGGTGCAAGGTTTACTGGGATGATCACTTAGCAAGTCATACAATGTCTAATCACTGGGGTGCACACCTGAAACTAGTATGACAATGCATGTCAACTATAATTGAAAATTTTAAAAAATGATTAAAAAATGACACTCAAACAGAAGAGGTATGGTGAATTATGCTGGGAAATGCTTGTGTAATTAAATCAAATGACATACCATGTCAGCCTGCTGTTTCTTTGCCAATAATGTTAACTAGGAATGGTTTTGTAATTAAAAACACAAAAGTAGGTTTTTAGTGCAGCACTTTATTAGGTGAGATTTTTTTATTAACTGGGTTACTACTTTTCTGTTTAATTGAATTTTATGTAGGTCTTCCTTTATGGATTTTAATCTTAACTTTTCAAAAAAGTCAGTACCAGACTACCAGAACCTGAGACACTTCAAGTTATATCCTATAGTGTTTATTTTCCCAGTAAGCACAGTGTTTTGGAAACCACGTTTAAGTGGCCACTCCTTTTTTAAGAACATCTTAAAAATCCCATTTTGAAAGCTCTACTTCAAGGAACATTTGAGGTTCCATGAAGGTACTCCAGTGTCCAAAAATTAGAAGTCCCTGGAGTTTTAGCATCCCCAATTTGTCACCCAGCGACAAGAGGTATTCGTCAGTATTTCATTCATTAGGCTTCTTTTTAAAAAAAGATCTTATTTATTTATTTTAGACAGAGGAGTAAGGAGGGAGCAAGGAACATCAATGTGTGGTTGCCTCACACTGGGGACCTGGCCTGCAATCCAGGCATGTGCCCTGACTGGGAATCGAACTGGCGACCCTTTGGTTCACAGGCTCAATCCACTGAGCCACACCAGACAGGGCAAGGCTTCTTAAGATTTCATTTTAAAACATTCCACGGCCAATAAATTTGAAAGATATTATTTAAATCAGGGATCAACAAACTTTTTAAAGGGTCACATAACAAATATTTTAGGCTTACAAGCCACACAGTTTGTCACAACTCTGCTGTTATAGCAGAAAAGCAGCCCCAGACAATACATAAGGAATTAACATGGCTGTGTTCCAATAAAACTTTATAAAAATATATAGCCAGCCCACTAGGTATAGTTTGCCAAATCCCATTTTAGACCATAAATCAAGAAACTTTTAGTAAAACATGTGGTAAAGCTTATAGAAAAAAAAATTGTTCAAGTAAATGTGTCTAAATATAAACATGGGACCTTAAGTATTAAATAGCACTATTATATATAAGGTCGTGCTTCCTAAAAAAAGACTCCCAAGGCCCAAGATTTCTGACCAACAAGGTAAACTAACAGTGATTGTGGGAAAGGTATTAGTTTTGAAGATCTTAGAAGACTTTTAAAATGAAACTACTGTAGCTTCTGATAATAGCATAAAAGAAAACCAGGAAAAGTTACATAAAATTGAAGGGGTCTGGGGGAACAGCATGCTGGATTAGCTTAAAAGCAAACAGGAAACAGGAAGACCACATGAAATTGGGGCACAGGGAAACTATGAAGCATGAGAAATTATTAACAGAGATGAGTATCTCCACTCTAAGAATCTAGGGAAGAGTCTGAACATCCAAACTAAGAGATCAGCTGGTAAATGTGGATTTCTGAGTAAAAACCAGGAAGACACTGGCTAAACTCCAGAAACAAGTGGCACCCAGAACAGCAATTTTGACCAGAAACCAAAAAAAGTCAGTCCAGCTCCCAGTAAAAAAATCTTGCCTTTCCCTCCCTGGACCAAAAATGATTATGGAAAATAGCCTAGTCTTGGACTAGAAGTCCGTGAAGACAGTCAAACTTTGAAGAAAAACCTTAATTACGAAGGTGGTAATGAAGGAACCACTGGCACACCTTGAAGAAGTGACCTTGAAGAACGCTCTAGTTCATCACTGACAAACAAGAGATTGTGCGTAACTGGACGCTTTTTTATACCTTAAGCCCTTCCACGTTACACCGCAACATTCTACAGGGGGATCAAGGTGAAGGAAGACGATGAAAAATGTCAACCAGAAAGCACCATTCCGGAGAGTTTTTTTATATTTTTAAATGGTAGCACCAAGACCAGAAATGAGAATGATAACTGATGAAAACCTTTATATTAGGACCTGCCTTTTCTTGAGTGGTATGCCCTGTTCATCATAGTTTCCCTAAAAATAGTTTTTCTCTGCTTACATTCATTAGTTTCTCCCCATGGCTAATGGAATTCGGTTCAAGCTTTAGTCGTAATATTTTAAAATTATTTGAAAATAAGATGCAAAAACCATTACCTTAAGTGCTTCTTCATATTCTCCTAAAAGGACAAAAAATACATACTGTGATATTTGTTCACCAGCCCAAAAGGTTCTATTAAGTGCAGCCAATCCTGACTTTTAAGAATTCTTAGCTTACATTCCTTACATAGGACAGCCACTGTGTTTCTGCTGACAAACGCCCCTCTCATCGCCTTGCAAACAGAAGCCACTTGCAGGTTAGCGCTCCCTTTTAAATGCCTCTCTCTCTGCTGCTGAAGCTTCCAGTCATGAAGCCTCTAACCAGCTCTTGCACACTAGGCTTAGTGAAGCTCAGGACTCAGGGAAGTTCATGGATAGTGTCAATACTATCATTTCAGCTGGTTAAATAAAATAAGCTTTTGGAGGCAAGCCTGGGAACCTAACCTTCAAGTATAACATCATTCCTGTGGGAAAGTGCACTCCAACCTCTGAACAACCATCTTATAAATCAGCTCCTGGAATACCATTTGTTTATAAATTGACATTAACATGTACACCAAATCAGAGACAAATGCAACGCCAGGAGAACAAGTTGTATGTGTTGAACTGGGAGGCATATTTTCAGAAGATTAGCATCTTAAATATAAGAAAATCTCCCATTAAAGCTGTCCTTAGGTGCCAACAAAAGGCACCTACCGATATACAAAAACTGCTCTAAAATAAAAATCTGCTAGGTAACGCAATGCCCCCTACCCAATTCTACTCTAAAATGAATGCTACAAAATTGAGTGTACATGGAAATGCATACACCCATGAACAGATGAAGGCTTTTGACTCACCTTGGCTATTGATGGATACCTGTAAAAGAAAAAAAAAAGCAACACTGAATTATAACCCTCTCACAACTGGGCAGGTTTCTAGGACCAGCCTCACAGGATAGATGCAAAATCTCAGGTCAGGGGTTCAGCTTTTCCAGTACCATGAACTACTTGTAACTAATAATTAAGAAACTTTATTGCCTAACTACTTTATCCTCTTTTATTTCAGGTACATTAAGCAGCAGCATAACATAGTAATTAGGATCTTGGGCCCTGGAACCAGAAGTTATGGACTGAATCCCTACTCTGTACTTCCAAGCTTCTGTGCCTTTGGGCAAGTTACTTGACCTCTCTGAGCATTGGTTTCCTCACAGGTAAATAGCAATGATAAAGTACCTACATATAGTATTGTTTTTAGACTGACACACTGCTAACTACTTGATAAAGGTTGGCCATTATTATTTGTATTATTATAAACTAAGTGGCAACTTGTGATATATTTAAACTTAAGATCACTAGACAGTTTAAAAGTTATCTCCCAAATTTTCTTCTTCAATGTTGTTTCCCCATTTCTCAACTCCATCTCAAATGTCACCAGTCAGCTTAGAGCATGCAATTACAGAATACACTTAAACCACTACACAAACGAGGTAAACAGCATTCTGAACTTTCCGAGCCCCTGACCAGTCCTGAGAGATAAGATCCCTAATTCTGGGTACCTGGCAATAGGCACCATAATATACTTTACCTCTTCATTTTCCTCATCCAGGTATTTTATCTGAATAGTGTTCAGATCAAATGAAACTTTTACCTGCAAATGAAATGTACACAATCTATGATCAAGATACCAAAAAGGTAATTTGTAACAGAAACCTAAATGTTATAAAAGAAAGAATGGGCATAAAAAGTAAACATTTCATACAGTTAAAAAGAACACCACAGCCCTGGCTGGTGTGGCTCAGTGGATTCAGCACTGGGGCCTATGAATCAAAGGATTGCAGGTTTGATTCCCAGTCAGGGCACGTGTCTGGGTTGTGGGCCAGGTCCCCAGTAGGGGGCCTATGAGAGGCAACCACACATTGATGTTTCTCTCCCTCTCTTGCCCTCTCTAAAAATAAACAAACAAAAAATCTTTTTAAAAAAACACTATAAACAAAGTCAAAACACAAGCAATGGACTGGGAAAAATACTTGCAACTCAAAACAGACAAAAGGTTAATATCTGCAATACACAAAGAGTATCTGTAAAACTGTTAATAAAAGATTAACAACCCAGGTAAAGTGGGCAAAAGTACACAGAAACGTCATAGAAAAAGAAATCAGATATGCCTAACATATATGAAAAGATGTTAAACCTTAATAGGTATAGTAGTAGTCAAAACATTGCAAATTAAAGCAGTGAGATGTCATCTCAACAGAATGACAAAAAAAAAAAAAAATTAAAGCCATAGCATCCAATGTTGTCAAAAATTTAGGTCACTGTAATATATTTCTGAGATGTGCTACAACTGTTTTGCAAAGTACCTGGCAGTATTCATTAAATATTAAAATCACATGTCTTGTGACCCATTAATCCCACTTTGGGAAACTTTATCCTACAGAACAGTATGTAAGTTATATACAAAGAGCTATCCCTTACAGTTTATTTTATAGTGCTGGGGTGGAGGTGGGGAGGGGAGGGTGGGAAATAGCCCTGGCCTGTGTGGCTCGGTGGATTGAGCACTGGCTGCAAACCAAATAGTCGCTGGTTCAATTCCCAGTTAGGACACATGCCTGGGTTGCTGGCCAGGTCCCCAGTAGGGGGCACACCAAAGGCAACCACACATTCATGTTTCTCTCCTTCCCTTTCCCTCTAAATAAATAAATAATATTAAAAAACAAAACAAAAACTTTTGACCTTGAGGGTATTATGCCAAGTGAAGTAGTCAGACACAGAAAGGCAAACAATGTATGATTTCACTTATGTGGAATCTTAAAAATAAACAGAGAACACATGGTGACCGCCAGAGGCAGGGGGTGGAAGGTGGTCAAAAGGTACAAACTTCTAGTTGAAAAAACTGTCTATGTCTGGTGATGGATGTTAACTAGACTGACTGACTGCAGTATATATATAGATCATTATGCTGTACACCTGAAACTAATATGCCAATTATAGTACAATACCAATAATACTGTGAACAATCTATGCTTTTAAAAAAGTGAACTTGGATTCTTATCTATTCATTGAAAACTACTGGGCAAAAAGAGGAAGCTGCATACTATAATGTTTATAATATGATCCTAGTATGATATTTGTATGAACATGGGAAATGTGGGTAAATACACATAAAGATGTTAACATTGATTACCCCAAAGAGGTGGGAACAGTGGATGGAGGGAGGGATATTAACTTTTTTGGATTGTTTCACTTCTACTTACAATGGGCACACATTACACTTTTATAATTAACATTTGCAGTAAAGAAAAAAGGCAAGCTGTCAGCTAATTTAACTACCAGGATAAAAAATAACTGTTTGATTTTCAGATCATCCGACAAACAAGATCCAACTTTCTGGATAACCATCTGTCTAGAACAGTATAAAGAAATTATCTGCTGGAGGACAGAGGACTAGACTAGACTACAATTCGTGGTCTCTCCAAGATTTCTTCTCTTTCTTACTTGCCATAACACATAAGCAGTTAAAAGGTTTTTACTAACCAGGTAGAAGCAGGTTTAACCAAAGGGTTTTGTTAGATAAACAGTTATACAGGAAGTAAAACATTCACTACTGCAAATCAAACAAGAGTACAAAGGGCAAACCAAGAGGAAGAAAAGCATTAACCAGAGCCCCCCCCCAAAAAAAACAAACAAACAAATAAAACAACCCCTGAGTTTCTGTCTAAGTACCAGTAGGAGCTCTTTCTGCTTAACATTGAAATAACCTGTGACCAAGCAATAAAAGCAAGCAATCAGGGCCTGCAAAACGTAAACTATATCTTAAATGTCTCACAAACCACAGGAACATATTTGCTCTCAGGCAAGAGGACACTCCTCTGGGGCCTGGTTAGGATGGGCCCACACCAATTCATCCCTCAGACTATTTCTAAAATTAATAGGTTTCCTATGTTTTATCTCACTTATTTTACCTTTCCTTTCTAAACTCTTCAAATGAAATTTATTTATTTGTTGCCTTTACTGGGACACATCTCTTATATGAATACTGAATCCTTGTCAAAAATAATTTTCCAAAAGGCTCAGAAATGATCATTATAATGACTTTGCAGCTATGAAACAACACTGCTAAAAATAGCTACCTTGGGGCAGGGGGGGAATCTATGCTTAAAGGATGGAGAAACAAAACAAAGTTAATACAGCCCTGACTGGTGTAGCTCAGTGGGTTGGGCACTGTCCCCAAAACTGAAAGGTTGTCAGTTCGATTCCCGTCAAGGCACACAGGCCTGGGTTGTAGGCGTGCAAGAGACAACCAATCAATGTTTTTTCTCTCTCATACATTGGTGTTTCTCTCCCTCTCTTTTTCCCTCCCTCCCCTCTGTCTAAAAGTAAATAAATAAAACCTTTAAAAAAAAGTTAACACTCACCATAGCTTCAACATCAGCCCAAGTTGTATTTTCTGGATCAGAAACCAGAAAGCTTTGCGTTTCATTTTTAAAAGTCACATTTAGCGTAACCTGTGGTTCCATTTTGTGGGGCTAGAGTTGAGAAGAAGAGCAAAAGAAAACACATTAGAAAAAGTGTAAACTGCATAAACATATATTCAACAAATACTTATGAGGATTTAATCCAGGCTGGGCTTGGAGGACACAACAGTGAATGAGAAGACAGTATCTCTGCTCTCCTGCCATTTACAATCTAGTGGGTGGTTTAAAACAAATCTCAAGGGTAAATGTTTGCTTAGAGACTAAGTTTTGGCCATACCCACAGAAATCATCTAACATTTGTAAAATCCTGTAGAATTTTCTGAAACTTTATTAGTTAACTAAACAGTTACCCACCGTTTACTAAGTGCAGAATATCAAGATAAATAAATCAGATTAGGTCTCTACAGTAAGGGAATTTATATTCTAACTTGAAAACAACATTCTACATTTCCTGGAAAAGCAGCCTTTTCTTAAATTGAGCAACCCAGGTTCTCTATTAGATCAATTTTAACACCTCAGAGGCCAAAGCATTATCCAAGAAACTACACTGGGGTGGCATTCAACCCCCTTCATCCAAGCTGATGTTTTTTGTAGTCTATTTTTTTCTTTTATGGAGAATTTCAAACGTACATAAAAGTGGAGGGTAATGAATACCTACCTACAACAATCAATTCAAGGTCAACCTTACTTCAACTATACTCCTGCATACTCCCAATCCCCCTAATGGGGATTGACTGGAGGCAACTAATGTTTTAACAATACTATAGCAATCTAATTTTAAGAAAATTTTATTTATTTTAGGGAGAAAAAACTTGATTTGTTGTTCCACTTATTCAGGCATTCACTGTTGACTCTTACGTGTGTCCTGACCAGGGATCGAACATATAACCTCTGGTGTATCAGGACAATGCTGTAACCAACTGAGCCAGCCCCCACCAGGGTGCAGTCTAATTTTCTAAAAAATGATTATGAGAACACTTAAACATATACAAAAAGAAGAGATTACCGGTAACATATAATAAGCCCTGGCCAGGTGACTCAGTTGGAGCATCAGCCCGTACACCAGAAGTTTGTGGGTCGGATCCCCAGCTGGGGATCATACAGGAGGCAACAAATTAATGTTAATCCCTCACATCAATGTTTTTCTCCCTCTCTCACCCCCTTCCTCTCTAAATATATATACACACACATATATATATACACACACTTTATGTATTGACTTTAGAGAGAGAAAAGAGAAAGAGAAACATTGATTTATTGTTCTACTTATTTATATGCATTCATTAGTTGATTCTTTACGTGCTTGACCAGGAATCAAACCTGCAACTTTGGCGTAGAGGGACAACGTGCTTTAACTAACTGAGCTACCCAGCCAGGGCCTATTTTCACTTAAGTATTTTGTTTATTCATGGTTGTTAGGTTGATTTGTTTTTGACTTTATGAAAAAAGTTTGTTTATATCTAAATACAAGCTGTGCTGAAAAATGTCAGCCTTTGAACATATCCACTGACATATCTTTAATAAACATCTACAAAGAGCCAGATTCTGATTCAGGCACAGGAGACAGAGGAGCAACATCAAGTCCCAGAAGTTTACAGCGCAATGAGGAAGGGAGCAAAAGGGTTGAAAAGAATTGGGTTCTAGACACATCACTGTGGCACATTACTAGCCATGTAACTGTGAGCAAGTCACTTAACCTGACCTTCAATTCCTTAATCTGTAAAATAGGTTTAATACCTGTTTTGAAAACCTCACAATGTTATCATAAGGATCAAATAAAAACGTGGGTGCAAGTTCTTTGAAAATGTTACTCAAATGTAAAAATTGTTACGATAAATCAGTCTTTAGAGCCTAAAATGGTTTTTTTCCACAGCATAAGTACTGTCCTGTGCAACAATACAAGGTTAAAAAGGACCTTGAAGGTTTGAGGATCAAAGATTTTTTTTTAAATCCGAAAACAATTATCCCCCAATTTTTTGTCATTCTTTGTCTCCACCTAGAGTCAAGTTCACCACCAAAATATTATTACCGGTACCTAGCAATCCTGCTGACATCTAGTCATATGGAACGCAATTTTGGAGGTCCTTAAAAACTTGGAAAGAATTCCCTGTCAGCTCCCCAGAATCTTGGGGCAAAACAATCAGGGAAATGAAGAGACTAAATCAGTCTGCCAAAAGTGGGGACTCTGAAAGCCTTACTTTTCAACTTCCGAGGGGCACACTTCCCACTTTTCCAAGTCCCAAGAAAAACTAATCTTCCTCCCCTTTTCTCAAATTACACAATTGGAAATTAGTTTAGACACTTTGGAGCTCATCCAGCTGGTCGGCCGATGAGAAAACAGGAAGTGGGGGAAGCTAGCTTAGCTGGATCATATCCAGGTCTTCGTAAAGAACTGCCGCTTGGCTTCTATGTGAAAATTCTTATAGCAAGAGCAAATATCTTGAACTTGGGGAACACCAAAGCTATGGCTAGGCCCATCCGTCCTTGCAGGTTTAAAGACAATAAAATCACGAAGCTGGCGCGTAGGCCTTCAGCTTTTATTAAACGGCATTATTGTTCACTTCACGCTACTGACTCACCTTCGCTTGGCACAAGTCAGCTTTTCCTCTACGTTGGTTTTTTTCAGGATACCAAAAATCTTTAACGAAGCAGGCCTGGGAACCTGAGCTCTGATTACTCTCTCCACTAGAGGCTTGTACAAGATATCCCTGACGTCAAAATGTGTGACCTGGAAAGCTGGGTGTTTGACAAAATAGAAAAACGGTACCCTTTTAATACCAGAGGTGCCTGACCAAGGAGACTACTTCATGAGGTTCTTAAAAAGAGGAGGAGGATGGGGCGAGGAGGCTGCGTGGTCATTTTTTTTTTCTTCTTGCAGACTTCAAGTTAGTCTTCCAGCTATTGTTTCCTAGCGCTCCAAGTCCCAGAGAGTGTCACCAACCTCTCAGGACTCGCTCGTTTTCTTTGCCTAGGCCCTCTTTGTGCCGGTGAGTCGCAGCCTTCCATCAGCAGAAGCCGGCCGTTCCGAGCCGTGGACCCTCCATCCCTCCGACGGTATCCGCCCCCTCAGCCCCTCAGAACAAGTACGGCTCTTCCATCCGGTCACTGAAAAGAACGGCTGCCCCCAGACGCGGAAAAAGTCGCCCCTCTTCTACAGAGGACTTCTCCCTTGAATTTCCCCAAGCCCTCTCAATGCGACGTGACCCAACCCCTAGGTAATCGCAGCAGCTTTCTTACCAGCTTCCCGCCCCCGGGGGGCGCCGCCTGAGGCCACTGCAGGGACCGTTCGCTGCCAGCTCTGCTGCTACCCCTGCGGGGTGAATCTAACATGGCGGATAGAGACCGGGCCTAGTCCCCAGTTTCTGAGTTTCCGACAAGATGATTGGCTTTGACTACTTGTCCCTCAAAATCACCACCCTATTGATTGGCTGACGATGCGTGTGCGGGGGCGGGACAAGAGCAGCCAGAACTGCACAACAATAACAAATACTGGGGCCGAGGGGCGGAACTACGAATGCGCAGCCGTGGGCTGGAACCTAAGTCCCCTTTCCAGGTAAGTTCGGCGCCCGCTGCGTTCCCTTAGGTCATTGATCTTAGAGAACTCCTTACCCGAGACTCGCGAGGATGGATGGGAATTGTAGTCTCCCTAGGACTGGTAGGTTCTTTAGCTTATTCTCCGCTCTCAAGGTAGGAAAACATTTAAGATTCCAGTCCATATCTGTTGTCGTGCATAAGCGTGCGGAGCTCTTCAATCTATCACCTGGGCTGCCCTGAGGATCATGCCCGCTTCCAGTGTCGGAAGCTCCCCTCCATAAGACTACAGTTTCCAAGGAACACTGGCGAAGGTCTTTTGATCCGCAATGCATGCTGGAAATCGTAGGATTTTTGCTTACGATCCTTTTATTTACCTAAACTGGACACTTCCATTGCGGCGGAAGGGGTGAGGGAACGAGACCTCTAGCGAGCGTGTAGGCACTACCTTGCGCTCAATTCGGGCCTCAGCGATTCCGACCCTAAGCAGCAATCACTGTGACGTAATAAGCGGCCACTGGCAGCGTAGAGGTGAGAGGGCGGGCGCCAAATAGAAAACTCCGGGAGAATTCCTTCTCTTCCGTCTCTTACTAATTACGTAACACAGGGAAAGACGAGATGGCCAATTGAGAGCCCCGACGCACTTGGCTCTTCTGCTCCGCCCTTCCTTAACGTGCTTCGAGCTCGCATTCTGACAGGCTCTTGCTCAGGCGCGTCGGCCGGTTTCCGTGGCAACGGTAAGGCGCGGGAATTACAGATAAATTAAAACTGCGACTGCGCGCGGTAATCTCGCTGAGTTTTCTGATTGAGGAGGGTCCGGGGGGGTCTTTCAGATTACTGGGTCCCTGGTCCCGGAAAGCCCAGACGCCTTGCTCCTAAGTAGAGGTGAGAGAGCCTTGGGGAGGGGAGGAGGGCCCAAGGGGTTCTCCGGGGGACAGGCAAGAAACTGGTGTGAAGAGAGTTGGGGAAGGGACTTCTGAAGGAGTGCAAGGTGGGTGTTATATCTGGCAGGGGAGGGTGTTATATAAATATAACTTTATATTCTGAAGGATTGCAAGATGGGTGTTATATCTGGCAGGCGGTGAGTTATATCCCACCGTTATATATCATGAGGGTGGGACCTAAGAAGCCTAAGATATTGAGTATGGGATAATCGTGGTGAGGGGTGCACTTTGGGGTCGCGGGGTGATGGGAGGCAGCAAGGATAAGGCAGGCGCTGGATGTGTCCGACGGGCAATTCTGATGCTAGGAGCTGGAATGTGTCTTGTGGGAGGACTCCATAATGTGAAGAGACGGGTTGGTATATGTCGAAGGGAACCCTGAGGAAGAATAGGGGCAGGCATGTGTCTGGGAAGAGGAGGAGACAGGATTTTGAGGGTGGAAGAGCCCTTAACTGAATTCTAAATGCGTTTCCGAGAATAGACGGGCGTCACTAGTCACAGATGCTGCTGGCATGGATGTGCCTGAGGCTCCTGAGTTGAGTGCAGGCCAGTGGGAAACACTGGGGAAGGACTAGGGTGGGGAGCATTGGTTGGTGTTGCTTTTGTTTTTGTTCATTTGGGTTTTTTGCAAGAGAAAGAAAACAGCCAGGATGATTGGAGAAATCTGAGGCTACCACCCAGTCACCCATTGTGGCTTTCTTTCCCTTGCTTGGAGAAAGGAAGAGATTAAAAAGGAAGTGAAAAACAATCTAAAGTGGTTTTAATTACAATAAAAACGTAGAATTTAAAAAGAAATTAAAGCTTTTGTTATATTAGCTCTATGGATGATACAATTTTAAAGCACCCCAATCTCAATTTCTCTTGTTTAAAAGTGACAATGAAACTAAGTTGCTTTTTAAAGTTTTTAAAGTGATTTATTTATATATACATGTGTTTATGTGTTAAAGTTCTTTGTAAAAGAAAGAGATGGATTTATGTGTGGATCGCGTTGAAGAGGTACAAAACGTCCTCAGTGCTATGCAGAAAATCTTAGAGTGTCCGATCTGGTAAGTCAACAGAAGATTTTAACAACTTGAGAGTCTTCCTTGTATGATTATATCCTATGCAAATGAATAGGATTGACCTTACACAGTAAGAAGAGAAAATTATAACGTCTGTTACGATTAGGCTATTATTAAAGTTGCTGCTTTTTTTAACTGAAGAGCTTTAAGAATATAGAAAATTACTCCTTTTTCTCCACTTTTCCTCCCCTCCCCCTCTACCGCCTCAACACACAGAGCCTCATGTCTTTCTTAGTCCACACATTGTCTTGGCTGGTTCTGCTTTTGGGCAAGGATCTGGTTTGGAGTGAGTGGCACTTGGGCTGTCCATCCAGCTTTAAAGCCAACTTGATCTCTTGGAATGGACATACTTAATAATGGCAAAATAAAATTAGGAATGATTGGTGTCTGTGAGTGGGTAGGTCTTAGGGGGAAACTTTGGCTGAAACTAGCCCTGTATATTTAAATGAGAATACTGCAAGTCCTCAAAGCCACAAGTCTCTCTGACTGTTTGAGTGAGCCTTTATCTTCATCAGTAAAATTAAAAGGGAACTAGAATATTCAAGCTTTTTAAAAATTGAAGTATAGCCCTGGCTGGTGTAGCTCAGTGGATTGAGCGCGGGCCTGCGAACCAAAGGATCGCGGTTCGATTCCCAGTCAGGGCACATGCCTGGGTTGCAGGCCAGATCCCGGCAAGGGATGCACAAGAGGCAGCCACACATTGATATTTCTCTCCTTCTCTCCTTCCCTTCCCCTCTAAAGGTAAAATAAATAAAATCTTTAAAAAAAAAAAAAATTGAAGTATAACATGTGAAATGCAGAGATCTTAAGTAAGTCAGAGTTTTGATTATATAACATGAGTATATATTGTTATATATCATTACATATTTAAATAATTATATAATTTTTATATATGATAACATATATACACACATATAAAATCTGTGTAACCTAATCAAGATATATAGAACATTTTTATCACCCTGAAAAGATTTCTGTGTGTGTTAATAAAACTGTAATTTAATATAGTTTCTTATGTAATTTAGTATTTTTTATTGTATGCTTTTAAAAGCATTACTTTGAGCTCTGGCTGGTGTGGCTCAGTGGATTGAGAGCTGGCCTGCAAACTGGAACTGGTCACTGGTTTAATTCTGAATTAGGGTGCATGCAGGGGTCGGGCCAGGTTGGGGGTGTCCAAGAAGCAACCAATTGATGTTTGTCTTGCACATCCATGTTTCTCTTTCTCCTTCCCTTCCCCTCTCTCTGAAAATAAATAAATAACATCTTTTAAAAATAAATAAAATAAAATAAAAGCATTTGAGAAGGGGGTTCATGAGCTTCACCAGCTGCCAAAGAGGGTGCATACACCACAAGGTTAAGAACTTCATCATGCAGTCACTAGATGATCTCTGTGGTATCTCTTAAACAAAAGAAATTAAAAACCATACCTCAGTCTCTTGGTGAAAATTCAGAAAGGAAATTTAGAAAAATTATTATCTACCTTTTTCCCTTTTAATCTCTTTACTCTGGTCATTTTGGCCTCTTAACTGCTTTTTCAGACTTGCAACATATTCACCTGCCTCTGAGTTTTTATGCTTGCTGTTTCCTCTGGAATGTTCTTCCTGTGATAATTACATGGCTTGCAAATCTTGATTGAAATGCTACCTTTTCCAAGAGGAATTTTCAGAGTGTTATTTAAAATTATAACATAGCCACCCACCATCAACACACCCCTTATACCCGTTTCCTGTTTTATTTTTTCTGTAACTCTTCTTACTGTTTCACATTATATAATATTTATTTAACCTTTTTCTCTATCCCCACAGAATATAATAAACTCCCTGAGGGCAGAGGTTTTATTTGTTTACTTCCATATCCTCAGGAGTTAGAACAGTGCCTGGGATATATAGTAGCTACTTGGTAAACAGTTGCTGAAGATATTAAATAATACACTAAATTGGTTGTTTGATAGTTTGGTGGTTTTTAACATGGTGATAATTGGTGGGTAACATTCAGTAAATAAATTGGAAAGCTGCATCTATTGCTCCTTATCTTGAACAAAGGAGAGTAAATTTAAGTAAATTTTCCTTTGTGCTTCATGAAAGTTGTTTATCATATTGGGAGTCAAGTAAATAAGATTAAAGAAAATGCTCCCTGGCTGGTATGGCTCAGTGGATTGAGTGCCAGCCTGGAAATGAACTGGAAGGTCATTGGTTTGATCCCTAGTCAGGACATAAGCCTAGTTTGCGGGGCCGGCCCCTGCTGGAGACAACTAATGTTTCTCGGTTCTCTGTGTGTCTGTCTGTCTGTCTGTCTGTCTCTCTCTCTCTCTCTCTCTCTCTTTTTTTTTAAGATTTTATTTATTTATTTTTAGAGCAGTGGGAGGAAGAAAGAGAGGGAGAGAAACATCAATGTGTGGTTGCATCTCACGTGCCCCCTACCTGGGACCTAAGAATCGAACCGGCGACCCTTTGGTTTGCAGGCTGGTGCTCAATCCACTGAGTCACTCCAGCCAAGGCTCTCCTTCTCTTTCTTCCTCCCTTTTCCTCTCTCTAAAAATAAATAAATAAATAAATATTTTTTAAAAGCAAGAAAATGGAAGTTGTGTTTTCAGAGAGGTATAAGATTTATAAGAAACTGTCCTCTCTCTTGCCCCTCAACATTTCAGCCAAACAAAAATTAGCTACATGAGATTTACAGCCTTATTTCTGAAACATCAGAGCCAGAGAAGCAGAAAATGGCAATTGGGGGAAAATTGCCTTTAAAAAGTCATAAAACTCATAATTACAAAGAGTGATCCTCAACAGAATAGCATTTGGGTCCATTAATTTTACATTTCCATGGAAAATTAAACCATCAATTAAAAAACTGAGATACATAAAGATTAAAGATGCAAGATGAAAGTTAATGCTAAATTTTCCTATTAGTCAAATATTGTATATTTTACAGCTTATATTTTAAAAATCTGTTTTCTGTTAGAAATATACTTAGGTTTTAAACTTAATAAAACTGAATTCTAGTCATTGTTAAACTCAATTAAATGGGAAATTCTATGGGGAGGGCTGGGTGAGTGGGCTGGGATGGGAGTAAAAGACAGAAAACTACTTGAACAACAATTAAAAAAATAAATAAATGGAAAATTCTAGTATGGAAATCATAAGTACTGCCTTTTTTTTTTTTTTTAACAGAGCTGTTATGTCTTAATAAATAATTACTGGAAACACTGATACGGTAGCTGTCGAGTAGACTTCCAACTTTTTTGAGGGCTGTAGAGCTAAAATGCCTTCTGTTGTCCCCTAAGTCACTATTGGCATTTTATTTCTGATAATTAGTAGTTCCTCTAACTTCTTACTTATGATTATATAAGATTTTTGACTTTCGAAACTGTTCTAAAATGTGCGTCCTGGGTAGTAGTTGTTATTTCTGGAACCTAACCTACCTTCTCTTTTCAATTATGTTTCCATTTTAGAAGCTCAGAATGTAGACATGTAGTGGGCCTAAAGTACTGACTGGTTTAAAAGTGTTTAAAATATTTGAGTCACTTTTATAGTAAACATTTACTCTCATCAGGACCTGTTAGAGGAACATTTCATTTTTGTCTTTTCATTCCCATTCCCTCTTCAAGCTTTCTCTTCAGCAGTTTCTGCCCTCTTACATATTGGAGTTTTCATCTGTTCAAAGTTTGTTTGGAGTGTGTTTGTATAGCCTGGCTTGTGATTACCATACTGAAATGTAATTATCTTCAGAACTGAGTCAGTGGTGAGAATGAAAGCCATGTGGTTGGTATAGCTTACTCCACTTTGTCTTACCGAGAATGTCTTTGACATCTAGCTTAGCTGAGGAATAGTGATTTGGTAACCAGTCAGGAGTTCTCTTTGTCATGGTTTTGTTTTTAGTCACATTCAGTCCCAATAATAATATTCACATTAGTCCAGGTCATCTCAGGTTGTGAACATTTTCCCAAGTAGCATATGATTCTGTTGTCACCATAGCCTGCAGAGACTGGTAGAGTGGGTGACAGTTTCCTTACAGGAAGCTGCAGTTCATTCGGGTAGAGTGCTTGGCCTACGGTTACGCTGCTGATAAAAAGGAGAGCTGGGAGTAGAAACCCAGCCTTCTGGCTCACTGTGATACTTGTCTTTTCCTTCCCCTGTGCTGCGTCAGAAACCCCATGATTACAAGAGTTGTGTTACCAAACCCTTCACAACGAGGCTATTGTCCCCAGCTATTTTTTTTTAAGTCTTTCTTTTATTTTCATGGGCTTTGGGGTCAGACTAACTTGGGTACAAATGACAGTTTTGATATTTTCTGCTTCATTTTCTAAAACTTCTATCCATTTTCTCATTTTTACTAAATTTTATTTTATTTTTAAACTAATTTTGGCTCTGGGTTTTTTGTTTTTTGTTTTATTTTTATTTGTTTGTTTTTAAAGAGAGGGGAAGGGAGGGAGAAAGAGAGAAACATCAATGTGTGGTTGCCTCTGACATGGTCCCCATTGGGGACCTGGCCTGCAACCTAGGCATGTGCCTTGACTGGGAACCGAACCGGTGACCCCTTGGTTCACAACCCGCGCTCAATCCACTGAGCTGTATCAGCCAGGGCTATTTTTACTAAATTTTAATTTCCAGGACCATTTTCTGAATGCTGTTTCCTCCCGCCCCCCCCACCGCCGCCCCCAGCAGGGTCCTGTTCTGGTTTCATAGGTGTTGATTGCCTTCTCCCTGCATTATCCCTCTTTTCTCTAAGTTTGTGTTTACCATTCAATCGTCCCTGATCTGTTACCTCAGTGTTGGTGAAACTGGACCTTGGTCCTTGAGTTTGGCAAAGAAAGATTTCAGAGCCAGGAACTCATTATAACAAAGTTTATTTAGAAAGTTACAGAGGTAGCAGAAGTGAGCCGGTTGGGCTGCTAGGCTCAGGAAAAGTTACAGAGGCAAAAGAAAAGGGTCCTTGGTGCTTAGGAGAGGCAAAGACAACGGTAGAGGGTCTGGGGTGGGGGGAAGAGGGGACAGGAAAGGGGCAGGTGTGCTCCAAGAGGGGTAGCGTCCCCAGCTTTTCTTGTGATCCTTTTCTAAAAAGCTCAACATTTAATGAAAAGAACCACATTCCTGTCAACACAGGTTACCTGTTGTTTGATGTTCTGCCTGAACTTTACCAAAAGTCAGTTTCTAAAGCTCTCAGAATGAAGTCCTAAAGACTTAAAATAGCCAACAGGTTCCTAGCTGCTCAGGCTCTCAGCTGCCTCTCTGACGTCTCCTAGTACTTCTTCCAACCCCCCGATCGTTCATCTAGCAGGTTACTTGTCACTGTCTTTCAATACACCGGGCGTGGTCCTGCTTGAGTCTCTTTTCTCTGCTCCCTCTGCTGGAACGTTCTTTCCCCCATTGTTGCATAGCTTGTTTACTCACATTACTCAACTGTCCACAATGTCACCTTCCCTGAGGCTTTCCTGACCTGTGTATATTCCCTCAACCTGACCTGCGTATATTCCCTCAAACACGCTACACTCCCTATCCCACTCACCTTTATTTTTCTTTTTAGCACTGTCCCCATACATACTTGTTTATTTCTCAATCAACTGTCCACCACAACTAGAATGTACGTTCTGTTAAGGGCAGGCTTTATTTCATTCACTGCTGTTTCCATCTCCAAGAATAGTGTTTGTAGTAGATGTTCAGTAAATACTTTTTATGTTAGTGAATGACATAATCTCAGGAAGGTCTTGAGATTTTGTGGATAGATGAGTAGGAATGGGAATTTGGGTGATGTATTTTCTTTTCTTGAAAGTTTGATGTTTTCCTGGGGGGGGTGGAAATGGGAGGGAGGTGCGGAGGGATGGGTGGGTGGACTGGGAAGGGAGTAAAGGACAGAAAACTACTTGAACAACAATTTAAATAAAATTTAAAAAAGAAAAAGAAGGGGATGGAAGGGGGAATAGGTTAAAAGTGGTTTAGAAGACATTTAAATAAGAGTTTTTATTTAAAAAAAGAAATTTTGATTTTTTCCTAAGTTTATTTTTTTAGTTAGTATTTAAAAACATTTTTATTGATTGGTTTTAGAGAGAAGTGGAGAAGAGGAAGAGAAACATTGATCTGTTGTTCCACTTATTTCTTCACTCATTGGTGATTCTTGTATGTGCCCTGGCTGGGGATTAGACCCACAACCTTAGTGTATGGGGAAAACACTCTAGCCATCTGGGGTACCCAGCCAGGGTTTAGTATTTATTACTTTGTTTTTACAAAGTCATCATAAAGGAAACATTATGTACCTCCTGAAGTGATGTAACAAAAGTACGCAATACCAAAACCATTCTTGCCAAAAAAATTGAACCTGAATTTGATTGAGCCTGTAGGGCTAAGTTTACAGGAAATAGAAGCCAGAGGAACATGTTAAACCCCACACTGCAGGGTTCCAGTCAGCAACATCCGGAATGCGGGAAATTCCACAGGTCAATTATTTGTTAAATTTTTTGGAGACAGCAAGGAAAATTAGAATATTAATTACATATTAAACGATATTAACAAAGTTATTTTTTAGAAACAGTAATATTTCATGGCTATTCTAAAAAAAAGTGTCCTTTAGCCCTGGCTGGTATAGCTCAGTGGATTGAGCGCGGGCCTGCCAGCCAAAGGGTCACTAGTTTGAGTCCCAGTCAGTGGGGGAGGGGTGCGAGAGGCAGCCACACATTCATTGATGTCTCTTTCTCTCCTTCCCTTCCCCTCTCTCTAAAAATAAATAAATAAAAGCTTTCAAACAAGTAAAAATTAAAAATTAAAACATCTCTTTTAAAGATATATTGCTAAATATTTATAGATGAAATGATATGGCTAGCATTTATTTTAAAACAGTCTGGGCCTTGTGTGGGTGACAGCCGTGGATGAAAAAACATTGGCTGTGAGTCGATGACTGTCGAGACTGGTGTGGTACAGGGAGTTTGTTTTACTGTTTCATTTGTGTAAATGCTTGACATTTTTCCTGTGAAGGAATTTAAAAGGCAGTCACATGCGGGGGAAAAAACAAAAAAACAATGCTATGAGGGAATCCAAAAGAAATACAAGAAGTTTTTGTCTTTGTGGAGCTTAAGGTTTAGTTAAGATATAGGATGTGTACCCAGTGATAGCTCAAAAAAGTATATCACTGAAAACTAATTGAAGTAATATTGGATAATCTTTTAAATGCTATAGATATAATATAGAATATTGAAAAGAATAATATATACCCTGTTCTTACATCTGAAAGCTCAGTGAGGCTAGGGATCATATTCTCTGCCGTATTTTTGGCACCTAGCACAGCAGACATTTAATAAACATTTATTGAATGAACTTAAAACCTTATCTTAGCTACAGCCACTTAAAGTTGAACTTCTTTACTAAGAATGCATTTATTTTGGAATGAATTATTGCGCTGCATTCATTTTCTATATCTTTTTCCCCCCTACCCTTCTAGTCTGGAGTTAATCAAAGAGCCTGTTTCCACAAAATGTGACCACATATTTTGCAAGTAAGTTTGAATGTTTTATGTGACTCCATTATTAGCTTTTGTACTTATTCTTCATGACACAGGATATGCCTTCTTTTATAGAAGCTTTAGCTTCTTCAATTAAGTAAAAAAGAAATGTCCAACTTGGTTTCATTCTGTCTCAGAGAATACTCAGAAAGTCACCCTAAGTTGGTTGGGGCCCTAGTTCCCGGTAAAACTCGAACATATTTATCTAGCGGGGTGTCAGCTCACTTTGAACAGCTGTTTGGTTTTTTGCGTACCTGGGTGCAAGCAGATTGCAAGCAGTTGTGACATAAACAAAATGTGTTTCAGCCTTGCAAATTTTTCTTTTCTGTACATTCTGCATGTACCACTGCCCCCCCCCCTTTTTTTTTTTTTAAAGATTTTATTAATTTATTTTTAGAGACTGAGGAAGGGAAGGTGAAAGGGAGAGAAACAGGTTGTGTGAGAGAAATATCGACCAGTCATCTGTCACATGTCCCCAGTCCAGGGCCTGGCCCACAACCCCAGCATGTGCCCCAACTGGGAATCAAAGTGGTGACCTTTCGGTTTGTGGGAGGACACCCAACCTCTGAGCCATAGCAGTCAGGGCCCATTTTATCCCTTTTAAGGTTCAGCATTTGTCTGCTTCATAATTCTTTTAAAGATAGGAAAGGATTTAATATCGGTTTATATTTAGGCTGAAATTCATTCATACCAATGATTTAAGTTATATTTATATTTTTAAGAATCTTGCCCTTTGAAATGAAAATGTTTGTTGATGGAAGGATTTCAGAAAAAGTTTGGTAGGTATTTTGGTGGAACAAGGGGATTTGTCATTTCCATGATGTTAAGCTGTGATTTGAGACTTTCCCTGAATGCCAACTAATTTTGGTATTTTTTTTTTCTTGTTCAATTGCAAAAGCAAGCCATGTCCATGGTAACGTATTTACTAGCACAAACTATAATTGCCTTCTAACCCCAAATCCCTGCCTTCCTCTTCCTTCCCCAGAAACAACTTTAGTGATCAACTTATGTATCTTCTCAGGAATTTTTAAATTTCAAGAGTTTTTAACTTGGGACTTGTTGGTTTTTATGAATATCCTATAATTATATTCAATTTTAAGTTCAACTGTACTCGTATTAAAAACTATGGGTGTGTGCAATTTTGGGGGAACACAGTCCATCATTTTCATGAGGTTATTAGCATGTTTTCATAACTGAAAGATGTGAAGAGCATCTGTGTTAAGGGTAATGAGGGCTGGCTGCAGCTGAGGGAAACCTGTTCGCTTTGGAGGGACATCATCTGAGCACTAGTCTGGCAGCTGGCTGGCCCCTTGCTTTGTCTGCATTCTGTGCCCTTCCTATTCATCTGTCCTAACAAGGATCCAGAGCCCGTTTCCACCGTCTCTCCCCCCTTTCTCAAGTCACCACTGGCCTAGATATGTTCCAGCAGTTCCCTTCTGACCCCTAAGGCCCTGCTCCTCAGTCGGGTGCTGGGCAGCACAGCCTTACTGCTCCGCCTCGGGCAATTTGCAGTTTTGTGGCCTCTAGAGGGAAGTTCCTCAAACTCTGTAGTGTAGGACCGGTTTCTTCATGGATTGATACTTTTATAAAACAAAATTTAAAAGTCACAGTATTTCAAAGGTTACAGACAGCTGAAGATTAGCCTTTTAAATGTGGAGCTTTCAGGGTTTCTGAATGAGAATCTTTCTGAAATGTACTGTGCGCTTTCCTGTCACCTTGAGTGACGAGTACACAGTATTACAGTGAGTAAAGGAAAAATCAAATTACAAACATTCATTACTTTGAGAGCTTGTGGAAGAGAGAAGTTATGGGAAGAGGAAATAACATGAGCAAAGATACAAAGAGAGCAAAGTAAAATGTGTCCAGAAAAAAAGAAATTATGCATACATGTAGAATAGTTGTGTGAGGATAGGAAGGAACCCTTCAGAAGGGAGCTGGCATTTGCAGGAGGAGGTGGGAAAGGTTGGAAATAGAAAATGGGTGCAAGAGAAATAAAGTTATTATTCATAAGCAGTAATGAAGGAGAAGGAGAATAATTCTATTCCCTGGTCGGTGTGGCTCAGTGGATTGAGTGTCAGTCTCCTAACCTAAAGGTCACCAGTTCAATTCCCCATTAGGGCACATGCCTGGGTTGCCAGCCAGGGCCCAACCAATCCATGTTTCTCTCCTCTTTCTCCCTCTCTTCGCCTGTCTCTAAACATAATGGATAGATTTTTTTTTTTTTTTTAAGGAGAACAATTCTACAGAAAGATTTTGAGGTTGTTTGATCTCAGTGAAGTTGGTGAAAACATCGGTTAGATTGAAAGGGTTAATTGAAGCTGGCAACTGGGGGAGAGTGAGAAGGGCTTGTAACTCCTAATATGGGGAATATGATAAGCAAAAGAACCAGCCATATTTTAAGTGCTATATTAGAACTAAAAGTATAGCATATTACCCATGTGACAGATCCACTTTTTCACAGAACCTCTTCTGTAATACCTTTGTAATCTGAATAACACTGATCTCAATGTGAGAAAGCTGGGGAAATGTCCCAAGCATTAATTGTATTTGCACAGGATGAATTCTAATTGCTCATGATAAAATAGCACTATTGACTGGGGTAAGCCTGTAGTTCTGAAATCTTTCATGATATATACAAAAAACCTAATAGTACCAATCTAGAAAAAAATTACTTAGGTTGTCCATGCATTGTCTTGCAGTTTCCAAACAACTGAAATGTGTCATATTTTTTGGAAGATCTAGAACCGTATTGTCCAAAGAGGTATAAGATGAACCACGAGTGTAACTTAAATATTGTAGTAGCCACATTACTAAAAAGTTTTTTTAAATTAGTTATAGTTATATATTTATGTATATTTAGCCCAATTGTGACCAAAACTTTTCCAATTCAGTATAAACTATATTAATAAGATGTGTGCTTGACATTCTTTTTTTTTAAAGATTTTATTTATTTATCTCTAGAGAGAGGGGAAAGGAGGGAGAAAGAGGAGAGAAACACCAATGTGTGGTTGCCTCTTGCGCTTCCCCCACTGGGGACCTGGCCCGCAACCCAGTCATGTGCCCTGAGTGGGAATCAAACCAACGACACTTTGGTTTGCACGCTGGCACTCAATCCGCTGAGCCACTCCAGCTGGGGCTGACATTCTTTTTTCTTAATTTTTTTGTAGTAAGTTTTCGAGAGCCCTTGTTTTTTCATGCTTACAGCTTACATCAGTTCAGACTAGCCGCACTACAAGTACTCAGTAGCCACGGTGTCTAGTGGCTGCCATATTGGGCAGCGCAGCTCTAGGAACTTACTGCTCAAAGTAGGACTCATGGACCTGCAGCAACCATATCGCATGGGAATTTGCAAGAATCTCAGCCCTACTCTAAACCTACTGAGTGAGAATCTTCATTTTAACAAGATTCCTTGGGAGAGTCTTACACACATTAAAGTTTAAGAAGCAGTGTTCTAGAATGATGACCTTCATGTACACTTATTTGGAGGATAGTAAGAGGAACCAGATCAGGGACAGCTGCGGCCTAAAGACCAGGTAGATCAAATAAAGCAAGTCTTAGAGTCAACTAAGGAAATCCAGGTACGTGGTGAGTTAGTATTAGGGAGGTTTGATGGCTAAATACATTAGATCATAATAGCAGGGAATTTTGGAGTTGAGAAATCGCTTGATATGGCAGAGGTCCAGAAGTAGGCAAGAGATGGATAATCTAGCAAGTAGAGCACACATAGTTTCTCAGGAGTCCAGCAGCAAAAATAAGCAGAAGTTTAAAGTGGTGGTTATAAGGGAAGAAAAGTAGCAGGGTTACAGCCGCTGGAGGCTAAAGGTTAGGGGTAAGACTTGTCTTTGGGAGACAGAAGCCTTGACCCATGGGATTGCACTACCAGGCAAGGACCCTGGGCACAGTCTTCCAGGTAAAGAGCACGTGATGGATTCTTAATTGTTGGAACTAAGGTACGAACAAGAGGTCTGATCAAGAAAACAGATCCTTATTATAGAAACTGACAAAGTTTGGTGGGACCGGCAACATAAGTGGAGGCTAAGCTGTGGGACTCCCTTGTGACTTAATTTACCTTAACTAGGGACCATTTGGTCCATAATCTTAGTTCTATCGACAGCAATGCAGGGCACCCAATATCATCAAAGGCAGCCCATCTTTATTTTGCCTAGACTCAGAACTCTTAATTTATTGCTTCCTGCTAGGGTAGACTTGGACAAGTAACTCAAAATTAGATGCGTTTCCGTAATATCGTTAAACTCTTCAGGGTACACATGTGCTGGATTCTGTGCCGTCAGTTCCTGTACCCGGTTCCGGCCCATCCGGGGCGGCGTTCCAGCGCTGCTCCGCTACCGCGCTGTCTGGATGGCTGCAGCTTTGCAGTGGGGTGCTGAGTTTTTAAACGGATTATGATCATTTGACTGGAAATACTTGCCATTTATGTCTGATTATACAGCATAAAGTAATAACTATTATTAAATATACCTTGTTGGCTCTTTAATACGTTTTATTTGCTCAAAACAGTGAGCCATATGCATGTAAGTTCAGTTTTCATAGATCATTGCTTATATAGTTTGGTTTTTTTCCCTCATCCAGCATCTAAAAACAATTAAAGCCATTGGTTGTAATTCACCTGCCATTACCCTTAAAATGGCTCTTAATGGCAGATTATGTGAGATTATTTTCTCATGGCTATTTGCCTTTTGAATATTCCCTCTACAAAAAAGAGTAACTTGAATTATTCTTTTTATTCTTCATGATTTATAGATTTTGCATGCTGAAACTTCTCAACCAGAAGAAAGGGCCGTCACAGTGTCCTTTGTGTAAGAGTGATATAACCAGAAGGTGTGTGATTGGGTGGTGATGGGAGGCTGGAAGCAACAGGGAAAAGTAGGAATTCCTTACTACCATAGCTGGTGTTCCTATCAAGTCAGTCTTTGGTAGAAAAATGTATAAAAGGGTATTTAGCTGACAGGATGAATTATTTCTCAAGTTATTTTCCTGAAAGTTTTATAGTACCTTATAGAGATATTAGTAATTCATTGCCTTTCTCTAATGCTTCTGAATGGTGCAAGAATTTGCAGCCTTATATAAAGCAGGACTCTACCACCTGCCCCCATTGTCTCCTGATCCTTTTATTTTTCTTCCTTGGACACTCGATTTCTACTTAATTATTTACACGCATACACAGGGTACTCATATACTGTGCATTCCTCTGGCCAGGATTTAAGTTCTGTGGGGTCACTGGCTTTGTCTCAAAAACACCGGTTTTCCAGTGTTTGGCATATAGTAACCACTCAGATGTTTAAAGGAATAAATGAATTACATCGTCCTACAACTTTCCTAAATCAGAATCTTTCTCTGGATATTGCCATCTCTCTGTGCTTTTGAAGTGATGTTATCAGTATTTGATAGAAATCCCCCAGATCTAGAAGTGAGAGGTTGGGTGGATGGGGTTTAGATGTTAAGAATAGTAAGTTCTCTGTGCAGTGGATTTATATCTACTGTGTCATCAGACTACTATTTTAGATAGGTGCAGGCTTTTGGTAGGCTTGAATGGCCAAAAAAATAATTATAAATACTGATGTCCATGATGTTTTGATAACGTGATATCACTATTAGCTCTGTTCTTCGAATATAGTTTTTCTAATGTTGCTACATCTTTTTAAAATTAGTTTACATGTCTTTCCTTATGTTACTGTCCTTAAAAGTTGATAATTACTTGCTAAGTATGTCTCCTAATTAATTTAATTTCAGAAGCCTACAAGAAAGTACAAGATTTAGTCAACTTGTTGAAGAGCTGTTGAAAATCATTCATGCTTTTGAGCTGGACACAGGATTGCAGTGTAAGTGCTGTGTAGCCCCAGGGGCCAACGCTCAAGTGGCTGTTGTTAAAACTCAGGAGGTGGTTTACGCAATTATTCTCAATGAATAGGTGATAAGACCTTTTGGTCTAGGTCAGCGATCTCTAACCTTTTTGGCACCAGAGACCAGGTTTTTCCAAGAAACGGTGTGGAGAGGGGAAGGGGACAGGATAGGAGGCGGAGCTCAGGCGGGTCGGGGAGGTCAGGAGGCCGGCCTCGAGCGAGCTATACTCACCAGCCGTGCGGGAAGAGGGGCAGAGACAGGAGGCAGAGCTCAGGCAAGATTCTCAGTCTGTGGTGGGGTGGGGGACCCCTGGTCTAGGTTATTTTTAGCTCTCTACCTGTAATCCAGTTGTTAAATCATTCCCCACTGTAGAATAAAGTGGTTTCACATTTCATTTATCAGTCCTAAGAAGCACACTTTTCACATTTTAAGGTCTTAAAAATTGAGGACAGTTTATCACCAATGGTGTCATTGTTTACTTGTATGTTTTCTTAGTGGCATAGAAAATAATGGTGCTTCTTACATTGTTCGTACCTTGGATTCAGTGAAGTATGGTATTAATAGGCAAATTTGTTAGTATCAGGGTGGGGAGAAGGAGTAGAAATAACTTTGACCATCTGTGTGTTTCCTAGCAATAGAATTAACAAAGTTGATTTTAAAAATTATAAGTAAACTTTAATGCATTGTCTTAATACAACAAAGAACATGCACAGGATTTCTCTTGGTTCTTTGATTACAAGTAATACATTTTTCCAATTATAAAAATGTTGTCCCTTGTAATTCACAGTTGCAAATAGTTACAACTTTTCAAAAAAGGGAAATAATTCTCCTGAGCATCCAAAGGAGGAAGTTTCCATCATCCAAAGTTTGGGTTACCGAAACCGTGCCCGAAGACTTCGACAGAGTGAGCCTGAGAATCCTACCTTGGTAAAGCCATTTTCGTTTATTCTGGTAAAATGTCTTTGTTAAGTTTTGTGAACTAGTGAATGTGCTGTATGATCATGGACTTACGTAAAAAGCCGTTAAACAAGGTAAGACGGTAAAGACAGTGGTTGGACAAGTGTTCTAATGGCCAAGTTAGAGGAGCTGGGAGACGGTCTGTGCAGCTAGTCTGCCAATCCTCCAGGCGCGAGGAAGTGTATTTATTTTATTTCCTCTGAAAAGAAAATCAGTTCTTATGATTGAAAATTGCTTCAATTTAAAAGGTGTAATTGTCAAAAAAAAAAAAAAAAAAGAGTGATTTGCTCTGTTGTAACTCATATGAATGAATAATGGAGATCTCAAAAGTAATAGTTCTTTTGATACCGGCATTCACTTTTCAGTAAATATTGAAAGGCTCAGAAAGAAAAAGGAAAACTTCATGGGAGTAATGTTGGGTTTTTTTAATATTCTTTCTTATGCTGCATGAACCTTAGGTTTGCTAGGTTTTTATTGTTTTTATCTGTTCTTTTTTGAAATTATCTTAGTTGCTACGCAGGTTACCGGATGTGATTGGAAATGTGCGCTAATGAATCTTACTCTTTTTCTGTACTATAATATAAAGTATCAACTTCAGAATATGCTTTTCTTTTAATTTATTGATTTGAGAGAGAGAGAGAAACATCGATTTGTTGTTCCATGTACTTATGCATGCATTGGTTGATTCTTGTATGTGCCCTGACAGGGGATCGAAACTACAACCTTGGTGTGTTGGGATGATGCCCTAACCAACTGAGCCACCTGGCCAGGGCCCAACATGTGCTTTTCTTACACTTCAGGAAATTATACAGATGATACATGTTGTTTAGAAAAATTTGAAACAACAGATGAAAAATATTCAAACCATTAGAGCACAACATACATTTTGATATGTAATTTGCCAAGTGATATTTTCCAGGTGTCATAAATTTTAGCTAATTTATTATGGTCTATTTTTTGTTTTCCATGGCCTTGAGTTTCTCCTCAGGGAAAAAAAAAAAAGGCAAAGAACTGGCCAATAATTACTTGATTGTTTTTTATTGCTTAAGCAGGAAACCAGTCTTGGTGTCCAACTCTCTAACCTTGAAATTGTGAGATCACTGAGGACAAAGCAGCAGGTCCAGTCTCAGAATAAGTCTGTCTATATCGAATTGGGTAAGAGTCTCAGATTTCTTAAGTTTAGAATAGTGGTTCTAGATTCTTTGTGTTACAGTTTTACCAGAAACCTTGGTGATAATTAACACAATTGCAGGGAACTTTGAGAAGTGAAAATAAAATAATATTAGCCTTATGGTGTATTTATAAATAATGCAAAAGATGAAGCTCTTACCTTGAAGAACCTTACTTTATAAAGACAGCAGAAGAAAGATGTCTGGTTATAAGTATGCGTTAAATACACAGCACGTCTTTGAAAAACGTTTCTTTCAACATCGTTTTGTTATAACATCATGAGATGTTAGAGGAAAGTATGGTAATTCCTGTTTATATCAGTTATTCTGTGGATAAAATTGGTTTTGTTAAATGGCAGTTTGTTTGAAGTGGCAGAAACAATTGACAACATCAAGTGAGGACTTACTATACTCTGGAAAGATGGATAAGAAAGAATATGATTGGTTGGGGACAGCACTTGGAAGGATCCAAAATAAATTGTACTAGACTAGAGAGAGTTATTTTAAAGATTTTATATTATTTTTAGAGAGAGGGGAAGGGAGAGAGAAAGAGGGTGAGAAACATCAATGTGTGGTTGTCTCCCACGCACCCCTACCTGGGGACCTGGCCTGCAACCCAGGCACGTGCCCTGACTGGGAATCAAACCAGCAACCCTTCGGTTTGCAGGCCAGTGCTCAATCCACTGAGCCACACCAGCCAGGGCAAGAAAGACTTTTAAGAAGAGCTGGCTCAGTTCAGGTAGTTTTCTCTAATCGCTTTATCCTTTGGAATCTATTTGTAATTAGAAAGAGTGGCCCTGCTTTGGCCTCCTAAGTACGGTAAACACCATGTGTTTACTGTAGCACTTACCAGATTCTCTGGCAATTATCTGTATGTCTTTTTCCCTCTTAAAATCATAAGTTTGTAAAGACTTACGAACTTTTTATTTTGATTATTTTTGTGACACAACAACAATCAAAATTATAACAGCTAATATTTAGGAGCTTACTGTAGTCCTGGCCCTGTCATACTTTACTTGTAAAACTCACGTGAGAGATCTGACAAACCCCATGAGATTGTTGCTATTATTGTATTTATTTTACAGATGAGGAAATTAAGGCACAGAGAGGTAGTGAAGCAGTAAGTGGCAGAGCCATGATTCAAACCTAGGAAATCTGGCTTCAGAGCCTGTGCTCATAGCTACTCTCTGTATTGCCTGGCATACATGTCCTTGCGCCTGCCATATAGTGGGTGCTTAGTAAGTACTTCTGGAATTAATATCTGTTTTGCAAAAAGTACTTCTTCTTCTTCTTTTTTTTTTTTTTTTTTTTTAGTTTAACCTTTCAGTACAAATTCTTCTTTTCATTTGGTATTTGATGAATTTTTTAGGATCCGATTCTTCTGAAGATACAGTTAATAAGGCAAGTTATTACAGGTGAGTCAAAGGGAGCCTTCATCTGTGAAGCTGGCATTTTTGTATTTTGTTAATATTAGGGTTTGGTATATTTTTTAGGTTAGCATTATGGCATTAAAGTACACCATTTTCTTTAATCTCATTTTATAGCTGTGAAAATACCCTTTTTGTTTGCTTAAATTCTTTGGTTTAAAATAACAGCTCTTCACAGACTCACTTCCAGCAGATGGTTCTGCTCTCTGCTAGCTTAGTTCCTTGTGCACAGCAGTATTGACACAGTGGTAATCATGGTTGATAAAAATATTTGAGGACTCCTTTTTATTTTTTTAAGATGTCATTATTTATTTATTTTTAGAGTGGGGGGTGGGAGGGACAGAAATATCAATGTAAAAGAGAAACATCAATCAGTTGCTTTTCATACATGCCCCGATGGGGGACTGAACCAGAAACCTAGGCATGTGCCCTGACCGGGAATCAAACTGGTGAGATTTTGCTTTGAGGAATGATGCCCAACCAACTGAGCCACACTGGTGAGGACTAGAGGACTCCATTTTTCTTTGCTTTCTCTGTTTCTCAATTCTATCTATTCCTCAAACTTTACCTATGTGAATTATACAAAAACCTACAAGCAGCCCCAAACTGTGTTACCTGGCAAATTGCTTTCCTTAGAAATTGACCTTAAGATCTGTAATATCTTATGTGAACTATAATGATGTCATTGCCAATCAGAATTTGTTTGCAAATAGCTTTTTCCTAATCTCTCAGTTGAGAGCACGTGGTTTTTAGCCTGCAAAGAAGTACAGAAGGCAGAGTGGCAGGCGGGTGCATTCTTTGCATGCTGTTGGGATGTCTGCTTCATCCCAGTGACCCCTTTTTTAGATATCTTTGTTCTTGCTTTCTCATTCAAATATACTTTTAGGTTTTGTGGGAATGTTTTTTGTTCATTTTTGCTTTACTGTCTTTTGGCCATGGTTTGCATTCAAATGGGCTGTGATTTAAATTGTGATTCTCATTCGCTTGTCCAGAAAGCAGCGTGGTACGTTCCTGCTCTCTGGTTGTTTTTGAGACTGTGTCAGTCTTTGACCCTTTCATTTTGACTAGTAGTTACTAAAGAGCAGGTTTCAGAAAGTGAATTAAATGGATCAGCTCACTGCCACCTGCCTAAAGGAGCTAAAGTACTTGATTTCGCTTGTCTAACAACTCCTTGAGCACATAGCTAGTGTTTCTCATTAAGGCCTTTTTCCCCCCTCTACAGTGTGGGAGATCACGGTCTGTTACAGATCAGCCCTCAAGGAGCCGGGGCTGAAGCCAGTTTGAGCTCTGCAAAAAAGGGTAATGGCAAGTCTTCCACGTAATAGACACTGGAGAGAGAATGGTTGATACAGAACCGTAATTAGATTATTCTGAAGACCATTTAGGACATTCATAATTCACAACACCTCTGGGCAGAGATAGAACATCGTTCTTTCTCTGATGCTGTGGTACAGCCTGATGTATTTCAAGGGCCCTAGACTGATGTGTGGGTGACAGTACCCTGTCCAACTGGTTGTTGCCTTTTCCTTTAAATTTACATGTTCATACTTCAGCTTTTGCGTACTGGTACTTAAATACAGGGTGTATGCGTCTGAAGATAGAACCGAGCACAGTATGTCTAATGCACAGTCTGCTTTTACTGCGCTGTTACAGGTTAGAGAAATAGGAGGTGTGGTTTACTAGTAGGAAGAATTATGAAACTTAAATTCTAATTATATGAAAGAGTTTGAGCTATATTTTCACTATACTTGGTTGTTTAAAAAGATATAGTTTCTCTGAAAATAGCCAGTTGTCTCATTTCTATGCCCAAGTTGTGTTAAGTACGTATTTTTCATGATAATTTGTTGTTAACCACCTGTTATTTTTGTATACTTACAGCTGCTTGTGAGTTTTCTGAGGACATAACAAATATTGAACATTGTCAGTCCAGTAATAAAGATTTGACCACCACTAAGAAGCATGCACCTGAGAAGCTTCCAGAAAAGTCTCAGGGTATTTCTGTTTCAAACTTGCATGTGGAGCCACGTGGCACAAGTACTCGTGCCGGCTCATTACCGCATGAGAACAGCAGTTTACTACTCACTAATGACAAGATGAATGTAGAAAAGGCTGAATTCTGTAATAAAAGCAAGCAGCCTGGCTTAGCGAGGAGCCAGCAGAGCAGATGGGCTGAAAGTAAAGAAACATGTAATGATAGTCAGACTCCCAGCCCAGAGAAAAGGGTGGTTCTAAGTGCTGATCCCCAGAATGGGAGAAAAGAATCCCCTTCCTGTGACCATCCTAGAGATTCCCAAGATGTTCCTTGGATAACACGGAACAGCAGCATACAGAAAGTTAATGAGTGGTTTTCCAGACGTGATGAGATACTAACTTCCGATGGCTCCCATGATGGGAGGCCTGAATCAAATATGGAAGTAGCTGATGCAGTAGAAGTTCCAGATGAAGTAGATGGATATCCTGGTTCTCCAGAGAAAATAGCCTCACTGGACAGTGAGCCGCATGGTGCTTTAATATGTGAAAGTGAAAGAGTCCACTCCAAACCGGTAGAAAGTAATATTGAAGATAAAATATTTGGGAAAACCTATCGGAGGAAGGCAAGCCTCCCTAACTTGAGCCACGTAACTGACAATCTAACTATAGGAGCATCTGCTCCGGAACCTCAGATAACCCAAGAGCGTCCCTTCACAAATAAACTAAAGCGTAAAAGGAGAACTACACCAGGCCTTCATCCAGAGGATTTTATCAAGAAAGTAGATTTGACAGTTGTTCAAAAGACTCCTGAAAAGAGAATTGAGGGAACTGGCCAAATAGAACAGAATGGTCGTGTGGTGAATATTACTAATAATGGTCATGGGAATGAAACAAAAGGTGATTATGTTCAGAATGAGAAAAATTCTAACCCAACAGAATCACTGGAAAAAGAATCTGCTTTCCGAACTAAAGCTGAACCTATAAGCAGCAGCATAAGCAACATGGAGCTGGAATTAAATATCCATAGTTCAAAAGCACCCAAGAAGACTAAGCTGAGGAAGAAGACCACTACCAAGCATCTTTATGCACTTGAACTTGTAGTCAGTAAAAATCCAAGCTCACCTACTCATACTGAACTACAGATTGATGATAGTTCTAGCAGTGAAGAGGCGAAGAAAAAAAAATCTGAGCAGATACCGGTCAGACAGAGCAAAAAGCTGCAACCCATAGAAGGTAAAGAACCTGCGACTAGAGCCAACAAGAGTAACAAGTCAAATGAACAAATAAATAAAAGACTTGCCAATGATGCTTTTCCAGAACTAAATTTAACAAACGTATCTGGTGTTTTTATTAATGGTTCAGGTTCTACTAAACTTAAAGAATTTGTCGATTGTAACCTTCAAAGAGAAGAACTAGAAGAGAACCTAGGAACAATTCAAGTGTCTAATAGCACCAAAGACCTCAAAGATCTGATATTCAGTGGAGGAAGAAGTTTGCAGACTGACAGATCTACGGAAAGTACCAATGTGTTATTGGTACCTGAAACTGACTATGACACTCAGGACAGTGTCTCCCTGCTGGCACCTGACACCCCAGGGAAGGCCAAAACAGCACCAAATCAACGAGTAGGTGGGTGTGCAGCAATTGGAAACCCAAAGGAACTTACCCATGATTGTTCTAATGACACAGAGGGCGTTAAGGATCTCTTGAGATGTGAAGTTCAGGAGACAAGCATAGAGATGGAAGAGAGTGAACTTGATACACAGTATTTACAGAATACGTTTAAGGTTTCAAAGCGTCAGTCATTTGCTCTGTGTTCAAATCCAGAAAATCCAGAAAAGGACTGTGCAACTGTCTATTCCCACTCCAGGTCCACAAGGAAACAAAGTCCAAAAGTTACTCTTGAATGTGAACAAAAAGAAGAAAATCAGGGAGAGAAGGAATCTAATACAGAGCATGCACAGCCACCTCACGCAGCGGCAGGCTTTCTTGAGCTTTGTGAGAAAGACAGAAAGCCGAGAGAGTGTGCCAGGTATAGCATGAAAGGAATCCCTAGGCCTTGTCAGTCATCTCAGTTCAGAGGTGATGAAACAAAACTCACTATTGAAAATAAGTACGGAATTTCACAAAACCCGTATTGCATACCACCCATTTCTCCCGTCAGGTCATCTGTTAAAACTATAAGTAAGGAAAACCTATCAGAGGAAGAGTCTGAGGAACATTCAGTGTCACCTGCAGGAGCAATGGTAAATGAGAACATCTTTCAAAGTACAGTGGGCACAATCAGCCAGAATAAAACTAGAGAAAGTACTGTTAAAGAAGGCAGCTCAAGCAGTACTAATGAAGTAGGCTCCAGTGCTGAAAATACTCAAGCAGAAGCGGGCAGAAACAAAGGATCAAAATTAAGTGCTATTGTCAGATTAGGTCTCATGCAACCTGAAGTCTACAAGCCAAGTCTTCCTCTAAGTAATCGTAAAGATCCTGAACTAAAAAGGCAAGAAGATGAGGGAGTGGTGCAGGCTGTTAATGCAGATTTCTCTCCATGTCACATTTTGGACAACCTGGAACAACCTCTGGGAAGTAGTCCTGCTTCTCAGGTTTGTTCCAAGACCCCAGACAACCTGTTAAATGATGACAAGATAAAGGAGAATAATGGCTTTGCTGAAAGCGGCATTAAGGAAAGATCTGCTGTTTTTAGCAAAAGTGTCTCGAAAGAATTCAGAAGGAGCCCCAGTCCCTTAGCCCGCACACGTTTGGCTCAGGGTCACCAGAGAAGGGCCAGGAAACTAGAGTCCTCGGAAGAGGACATGTCTAGTGAGAACGAAGAGCTGCCCTGCTTCCAGCACTTACTATTTGGTAAAGTCACCAGTGTACCTTCTGCATCTCCCAGACGCAGTGCTGTTGCCACAGAAAGTCCATCTAAGAAAACAGAGGAGACCCAAGTACCTTTAAAGAGTAGCTTAAATAGCTACAGGAACCAGGTAACATCCGCAAAGGCATCCCAGGAACGGCACCTTAGCGAAGAAGCAGGATGTTCCGTTAGCTTATTTTCCTCCCAGCGCAGTGTAGCAGAAGACTTTGCCGCCAATACAAACAGCCAGGATTCTTTCTTGATGTTTGATTCTCATTTTAAAGAAGTGAGCTATCAGTCTGAAAACGAGGAAGTTCTGAGTGACAAGGAATTGGTTTCAGATGATGAGGAAAGGGAAACTGACCTGGAAGAGGATAATCAGGAAGAGCGGAGTGTGGATTCAGACTTAGGTATTGGAGTTGTTTGTTTTATAGAAACGAGCTAGATGTTTATCCTTTGAGGGAGCACATTTTATGAGCTTCCAAGTATATGTAAAGAAACTGCTTCTTCAACTTTAAGCATGTTCCTTCTAAGGTGCTTTTCCTTAAAAGTCCTTCACCTAGCTGGAACATCTCTAAATGCCCAAATGGTTGGTGGACTTGCTTCTGGTTTTCATTGTTATGATTTCTGGCTGAAATCCGGGTGTCCCAAAACAAGGAGCAGCGTAATCACTTTTTATAACAGGAAAGTGATATTTCTCCTGCCAGTTAGAAGAAACAGCTACAGCAGATTGCAGTGTTGGCTGTTTTTACATCTGAATCTCTATTTTTATTATCATTTAAGATGAAGCAGCATCTGAGTACGAGAGTGAAACAGGCCTCTCTGAAGACTCTTCAAGGCTGTCCTCTCAGAGCGATATTTTAACCACGCAGGTAAAAAGCAGGCGCAGGCGTGTTTGTGTGGTGTCTTCCGCGTTCGGGCATATGCATCCCACAGTCTTACACTGCCTTGCATCACCCCTGAGAATCAGTGGTGTAACAGCTGTGTGTGGTACCTCGTCTCCGCAAGTCAGGTTAGAATCACCTGTTTAGATGGAGCTCATGCAGCCTTTTATTTCCCACATACCACCAAGCTCACCAACACTACATACTGGATTTAATGAATAAGCTGGGTGTCCAACCCGCCAGCCACATGTGGCCCACGATGGCTATGAATTCGGCCCAACACAAAAGCATCAATTTGCTTAAAACTTTTTTTTTTTTGCTCATCAGTTTTTGTTAGTGTTTGTATATAATGTGTGGACCAGAGACCTCAAAATGTTGGACACCCCTGATAGCTGCTGAACTCTCAAAACCTGTTTGCCCTGTAGCAAAACCAGGAAAGCACTGCTGTGTGTAAGGGGCGGCCATGTATTCCCCTCTGGTCCGTGGGCGCATTAGCGGTCTAAGTTAAGTAGTAAGGGATCATCTGTGGATGTACGGTGGGTGGGAACTTCCGAAGGAGATAACCGAACCGGGCCTTGAAAGATGAGAAGAGTTTTTCCAGGTGGAGAGGGAAGGGAGGCAGCAGTCCAGGCAAAGGCACAAAAGCTGTGAAATGCCCAGGAAGCACAAACTTGTCCTGTATGACGAGAAAACAGCATATGGGTGCTTTGGGAGAGAAACAGAAGATGAGAGGGAATGGAGGGCCTTTTGAATGCTATGCTTAGCAGTTTGGACTTTCTCCTGCAGGCTATGATACATGATAATAAGGTAGTTTTCAGAAAGCATTAACTTAGCAGTGGTATGCCACTAAGGTCCTTATGGCAGAAAGGCCTGATAAACATGCTTTTAAGGAATTTCCAGTGTAGCTGTATTAAAAGTAGAAATCAGAGTAGCAAAATTGGAAATGGGAGAGTAGGGCTAATTTAAAAGAATTAGAATCAAGAAAACTTGGTAACAATTTGGTTTTGGTCTCCCAAATGTATCCGTCCAATTGCCTATAGGGGAATCGTCCAAACTATAAAATAATTCCTTTGGGAAAACCCAAAGGACAGTTAACTAATTCTCCCACCACTATTTTTGCTGATTTTTGTGACCCGTTTAATGACCACATAGAGGGTAGATGGGATGGTCATGACGGCAGTATCTAAGAAGCTTCTAAAGCTGACGGGCACCGTGGTTTGGTTCAGTTTACGTAGGCGGCCCCTTGTGCTTGGCAACGGAACTACTCACAAGCACCACATGGTGGCAATGGCGCTGCCGCAGGCTTCCCCGGCAAAGCAGTCTCGGGGCAGCACTGGAAGCCTTCGTGGAGCTGGGAATACGTTTTCTGGTCATAAAAACCCCCTGCAAACTGTGAACGCAGTGTGGCAGGAGAAAGTAGATGGCTAGTTTTTAGTGGGGGGCGAAGTCATTTTCAAGCATCAGAAGAAGAAATAGGGTGAAACAATCTGTTTCCCCAGGGTTTGCTGGCAACCATTAACGTTCTCTCTAAAAGTAAGGAAGAAAGGTCCATTTTGTAAATCTCCTTGATTATCAGGTGCTTTGCTTATCGAAAACCTTGTATTTAGCAGATCTCCTTCTGACATGAGCCCTGTATGTGAAGAAGAGCCCTCTGTCTTGAGCTGAAAACAGTAACTCCTTACAGGGTTTCGTAGGGCTGTTTCTGGGGGCCCCTTCCCTCGCGCAGGCCCTCCTCCATGAAGTTCTCTAAGTACGGTCGCCCTGTGGAATGGCGGTGCCGTGCGGACTGTGTCCCTGGCACTAGGACAGCGTTGGACATGCGTGATAGATGGTCAACAAACAGCTGTCGAGTGAACAAAGAGCTAAATTAAGAAATTCACTCTTTGTCCTTTCTGTTAGAAACTAAACGTTCAAAGAATTCCAGAAAAAGAGGTGTCCCTACAAGCCAGAAATCAGGCATTTTTGTACAGAGTAACCCAAATTGCTTCTCAGTCCCTCAGTACTAAATCTTTGAAACACGGCCTGTATGAAATGTTAACAGAGTCATGCTAATTTTAAATATCAAAAATGTTTAAGCACTTTAATTATTTTCTCGCTCCTGAGCTTTTAAAAGAAAGTGCTGTGATAACTTCAAAAGGACATCACAATAAAGCAAGTCTATTAGGGAGAGTTTGATGGATTTTTTTTTACTCCTTTAATATCATTTTGAAATAATTTCATGGGTATTAATTGCATGAATATGGTCGGATTAAAACTTGTTCAGCCAGAACTTATAATTCCATACTAGGTGATTTTAATTCCCATGCTAAAATTAATTGGTATGACATTCTTGCACTCTGGCAAGTTTCTGGAAGAGTGTAACTTTCCCAGTGGTGTTTCTTTTGTGTTTGCAGCAGAGAGACACCATGCAGGATAACCTGATGAAGATCAAGCAGGAGATGGACCACCTGGAAGCTGTGTTAGAGCAGCAGGACAGCCAGACTTCCAACAGGTGCCCTTCCCTCATAGCTGATTCTTGTGCGTCTGAGGACCTACTGAATCCGGAGCAAAACACATCAGAGAAAGGTTTGAAATATTGGCCCAATGCCTCTTAAGCAAAATTCTTCCCTTCCCTCAGTCTTTATCTCCAGAAAAACGTTGACCTAGCTTTTACATTTTATGATCTTGGCTCAGCGTATATTTTTTGAGTCACTCCATGGTTCTCGTACTTGCTTAGAATTAACATACCATTCAGAGAGACCAAGAGAGCCATTCAGTGTCATTGTCTGATGGGGAGCCCACAGTGTAATGGGAGAGATTGGAAATAAGTAACCCCGTCAGTTTAGAAAGCTTATCTTTTTTTAAAAAAGAAACCACTCATATTCTTTATACCACAGGTGTCAGATCACAAAGCCCTATTCCACGTGCTTTCTGGTTTATAGGAAGAGATGCCCTTTACTGCAGGAACTGCATCTTGATCTCAGGAAACGCAATTAGGTGGCAGAATCAGGTGCTCTATTCCAACACTGCAGTTGTCAGCAAGGCCAGATGGAGCTCTGAGGAAGCCACAGGTGGTGTTGATCAGAGCTAGCTTCCTGTAAGACACAGGTGGCACACACAAGGCCCACTGGCTGAATCCGGCCCTCCACCTGGTTTTATCCCGCCTGGCACTTTGTTTCCACCTGGCGGCAGCACCGAGCTCCTTGCTCCTAGTTAATGGAGTAGTTACATTTACACAGTCCTAAAATTACATTTGGCCCTTTGAAGGCAACTGCAAGGCTGATGTGGCTCCTGGTGAAAAGGAGCTTGACCACCCTGCTATAAGAAGTGATAACTGAGCTGAGGGATAGTGGCATAAATGAAAGACAATAAAGTGAAATTTTGAGTATTTAAAGTGGTACCTCAGTACTCGTCTTTAATTCATTTTGACAAGTGGCCAGCAAGTGACGGTTGAAGAAGCATTTTCTCTTGCGGGGTAGCATTGTGGCTCATGCAAGTTTTAGCAAGTGTGATCAGTGGCAGGCAAGCGCCGAGTGCTGAAACACTTCTCATCAAAATGCAACGAGTACCGGTCTGACCAGTTCTGGAGCCAGTGGGTACCGCGGTACCAGTATAATTGGAAAGAGCATTATGGAAAACAGCACATTGGGCAGGTTTTTACATAGGGCAGGTAGGTGGCCAAGTAGGTGAGAGGTTGGGCACAGGCCCGGGTTTCAGAGGGGGAGCTGGTGCTTACGAATGGGCGGTATGGCGAGACCTCCCTCCCTACCCAGCTAACTTAGTGTTCGCATCATTGCTTCCTTCCCCGAGTCCTACTTGGGGCAATTAGACCTTCCTTTGAGTCTTTCTAGGAACTCAACTCTTAATTACTCAGAATTGTAGCCTTGGTTGGGAAGTGTGCCTTGGAGAATTTTCACGCTTGGGAGAAACAGTAGCTTATGCATGAGAAGTTATAAACTGTTAGTATGGCAGTGGTTCAGATGTATTTCCTTAAGTGCTTGCTTTGTAATTGTATCTTCATTAGTTCACAGCCCAGATAATGAAGCCCAAAGCCCAGGCCCCAATACACTTCTCTTCTTTGAAGTGCTTTTACATCTTCAGTCTGAAAACAGACTAGACTTTTAATTTTTGTGCACGACTTACAAAATGTTATTATCTGCCTTTGATCGTGTGTGTAAATCTGTCTCCTCTTTGGGGGCAGGGTATTTGTTTTTTCCTGAAGTCCTATAGACAGAATATTTCTTTGTGGCTTTCTTTTTTTATTTTATTTTATAGATGCCATATTTTCATACATTTTTGTTATGGATTTGAACTTTTTTGAAAATTTCTGAATCTCTGTATAAAACATTTTTGTTAGGTTTTACTTTATCCTTGGTAGTGAACTTATTCATTGTTCTAGGGTCATCGCATCAAATGTCCTGCCCTCAGCATAGAGC
The DNA here is from genome assembly GCA_004027475.1 of Anoura caudifer. Lineage (NCBI taxonomy): Eukaryota > Metazoa > Chordata > Mammalia > Chiroptera > Phyllostomidae > Anoura > Anoura caudifer. The sequence continues at coordinate 74,689 of PVKU01002467.1, forward strand.
TGCCCTACTGTTTATCTAAGGTTCATTCTCAAGCCTGCATAGTATTTTTGTGCAGCACTGGCTGGGTAGCTCAGTTGGTTAGAGCGTCATCACAACACACCAAGGTTGCAGGTTCGATCTCTGGTCAGGGCACATACAATAATCAACTAATGAGTGTATAAATAAGTGGATTAACAAATCAATGTTTTTTTCTCTCTCTGTCTGCCCCCACTTCCTCTTTCTCTAAAACAATAAAAAAATATTTTTGTGCTCATGTGCTTACTTACCCATTATAAATTATACGTGCCTCCCTCTGCAGATGAAGTTTTTTCTTTTTTAAGATTTTATTTATTTATTCTTAGAGAAAGGGAGGGAGAAACATCAACATGTGGTTACCTCTCACACACCCCCAACTGGGGGCCACAACCCAGGCATGTGCCCTGAGCAGGAATCGAACTGGTTGACCTTTTGATTCGCAGGCCGGCGCTCAATCCACCAAGTCACACTAGCCAGGGCTAAAGTTATTTTATATCAGGCACTTTGTTGTTTTTTTTCTCTTGGATTACCTGTCATTCATAAGGTAAACATTACCATCTGTAAGATAATAGTTCATTATAATGGAAGTGATTTTCAGACACATCTGAGCTTTTTTTTTAATCCCAAAGTACATTTATTCCTGGAGGCACTTGTTAAAATTCCTAGGCTCCTCCCCTGGAGGTTCTCAATCAACTGGGTAGATGGGGTATGTGCTTTTTAAAGCTGAATTTCACTGTGGGTTCTGTACTTAATAGTCTATCATTAAAATATAACACATAATATGTTAAGATCCTCAGACAAGGAAATGATTTAAGGGGGACTATGGTGCTGTCCCAGTGCCTGGGCTCTGGATCCCTGCATTTATGAAATAAGGACTGAGGGAAAAGAAGAACAGGAAAATTTTGGCCCCATATTTTCAGGTACCATTGAGTAACTGAATTCTAATTCCGGTTAACTTACTTTCTTCATAGCTTGGTCCCGTTGTAGTGAAAGGGGAACTGCTATGCTACATGTGCAAGTGTGATGGGGTGGCTTTCTCCTTTGTGTGCGCCTGAGGCCTCCTCCCTGCCTCTGCACTTCTTTCGATCACCCTTCCCGATGGCTAATTCTGTGCGGTGTGATTCCTTAGAGCCTGCACGTTGCCCTTTACCAGTTAGCAGCCTGTATTTGGGGGAAATGATATCCTTATTAAAAAGCTTTGCGTACCCACATGAAAGAAAACCCTGCGTAGTTAGACTCTGCTTGCTTTGAGCAGCGGTGGCTCCGAGGCAGAGTTCTTGTGTTCCTAGAAGCTCACAGGTCCCGAAAAGATGAGCACAAAGCACAAAGGAGAATATAAATAATGCATCTGAGAATTAACTCAGGAAATCAATAACTGTTTCCCCCCAGGTCACCCAGTGTCTTCAAAACCAGTTTAATTAATACAGCCCTTTGTTTACATTTTTCTGCTTCAATTTATGGATTCCAGCTTTTCTAATAAAAGCTTAAAATAAATTATAGCCATCAGTGACTTTTTAATGATGGAAGACATTTGTAATTTTAAGTATTTGTTTTTGCTTTTTAAATATTTCTGCCTTTAAGCTACTTCCTAGAAAGCAGTGGCACAGTAACACATTTGGAGGAATTAATAAATAAGTGGGATAATACTGACGTGTCAGAACTTGGCCTTGGGTCTGTCCTGTGTTGTTCCCTTCTCGGGCCATTTCCTCGTTAGTCCCATGCAGTCAGGGTTCCGGAAGAAGTCAGCACCTTGGTGGTTTTGGTTTTTTTATTTTGGCAGGGGGTTGGCTTATTCTGTTTCTCTTACCAATTGAAAATCTGAAGCAAAATATTACCTGGTTTTTCTTTTTTCGTGTGACACCTTCCCTCTCATTTTCCCACTCATGTAAAAGCTCACATAGTTTTATAATCTTTGATGTGTAGGCAGTAGGGATGGAAAAGGGAACGTTCTTTGCTTTCCAGTACTTTCTCTTCCCTGTTATCTAAGGGGATTTCAGTATAATTTGGTTTCCTGTAGAGATTTAAAAAATACATGTTCCCTATCCTTGTTTTCATATCATTCAAAACCAAAAAATTATAAATCTATGCGGTTTTTTTCAGCCTTGACTCAGGTACCCTTGTTTACCCAGTCTTAAAGTGTTCCTTTTATTTATTTTTTAGTTCCATTTAGTGCTGGATCACTTGCATTTATGAAATTCTGTCTGATGTACTTGCATAAAAACCAATTTGATTGTCCCGGGTTGCTGCTTTTCAAAAAATTGATATATACACTCACCTGAATTATCACCATCAGAACAAAGCAGTAAATTTCTTTGTTTTCTCATTTCTTTTAAAACAGTATTAACGTCGGAGAAAAGTAGCGAATATCCTGTAAGTCAGAATCCGGAAAGCCTTTCTGCAGACAAGGTTCAAGAGTATCTGGATACTTCCACCAGGAAATGTAAAGAAACAGGAGTGGAAAGGTAAGAAGTAGTAAACGCCAGGTTGTGGCATCCAACTAACGTCTACTTACATGGAACTCTTATTGTTAAATATTTTTCACCATACTACTATTTCTAGTTTTTTGTTTTTATTTTTTTTCTAAGATTTTATTTGTTTATTTTCAGAGACACGGGGAGAGAGAAAGAGAGGGAGAGAAACATCAGTGTGTGAGAGACACATCGACTGGTTGCCTCTTGTACACCCCAACCTGGGGCCTGGCCCGAAACCCAGGCATGTGTCCTGACCAGGGATTGAACCGGCGACCCTTTGTTTTGCTGGCCAGCGCTCAATCCACTGGGCCACGCCAGCCAGGGCTAGGATACTTTTTTGCATGATTGTATACAGGCTTTTTGTATCTACACAAGGCATGAGCTGCAGCATGAGAAATGTATGATACATCTGTTCCTTCTGGAGGTTAGAACACAGCGCAGAACTGAGACATAAACAAGCCTGGAGGCTAATGGTAGAGTTCTCCAAGGTAGCCCTTGCCCTAATTAAAGGAAAGGTTTTGGCCTTAATCTATTGATTTATTCCAGGAACTATTCACAGCATCTTTCAGGGTGTCTCTTCAAATCACGGTTGAGATTAGACTGCATAGAACTTTATATTTTCAAAAATACTTTCCCTACTTTCTCATTTGACCTTTACAACAGTATTGCGAAGGTAAAAGGATAAATTCTGGGCTATTACTCCTATTGGATAGTTCAGGAAGGGTCTCAGCCGTTAGAGTCCAGCCTCACTGCTCCAGGAAGGAAAAGGAATTCATATTTGAGTTCCTACTGAGTGTGTGTATATTTATCTTTCTGATAATCATGGCAAAGTTGTCAAAAATCTAGTCACACCATCTTTTCCAAACCTCTTGGATTGGCCGAGGATATATTTTTGAGGCTGGGGTACCTGCCCTGTATCTGACAGAATTAAAAGGTCTGTCCTCCATAGGTACTAAACTCATGTTTATTTACTTATTTTTATTGTTAAAAATGTATTTTTATTATATTTTATTGATTATGCTGTTATATTTGTCCCAATATTTACCCCTTTGTCCATCTCCACCCAGCACCCTCCACTCCCTCAGGCAGTCCCCACACCATTGTTCATGTCCAGAGGCAATTAAACCCGTGTTTAGAGGTAATGACTTCGTTGTCAAGCTTTAACTAGTTGAGCTAACCACCCGTTCAATTTTAGAACAGATACTTCTGCTCTTCCTCCCCCTTCCCCTAAGAGATTTCTGTTAACGAACCTACACATTTGATTGAACTTCCTCCCACTAGACTACTTGAGAGCTGCAGTTTGGGTCTTGCTCATCTCTAATGTACAGGGCTTAGTTTTAGTGCCTGACTCACAGTAAACACCCAATAATCAATTAAATTAAGTGGCTGATCTCTAGAGTCCTATGAATCTGTTAAATATCACCCTGACCGGTGTGGCTCAGTGGGTTGGGTGTCCTCCTGCAAACCGAAGGGTCGCCGGTTTGTTCCTGGTTAGGGCATGGGCCTGGCTTGCGGGCCAGGTCCCCAGTTGGAGAGCACATGAGGGGTAACCAGTTGATGTTTCTCTTGCACATTGATGTTTTTCTCCCTCCCTTCCCCTCTCTCTAAAATAAATAAATAAAATCTTTTTAAAAAATAAATCTGTTAAGTATTTTATTTAGCAGTCCTAAAATCTGAAAGAGTAAAGGAATTACTGTGTGCATAAACTCTTCTAACAATAGTTTATAACTGGCCTTTGTTCTTAGAATGACGACGTTGAAAAGGCAAGAGATAGGGATGAGTCTATGAATTGTGCTGAAAGTGGGTAGAAAGAATGAGGGTAACCATGTCAAAGTCAATCAACTTTCTACTTTCTAACACATCCATGGGGACTATGAATTTGAGTAAGTGGCAGTAGCTAATTTGCTGAAATTTGCTGACATGCTTGTAAACAACTAGGAGATGGACTTATGCCTCAGACCAGACCCTAAGGGGAGATGTTCTTTGTCACCCCTGACGGGTTGGGAATCATGAATCCAGACTTTTGGCCACTTGGGTATCACTCTGACAGTGAGCTGTTTCTCTTATGCTTTGGCTGCCCTGGAAGTCTAAGTCTTTTGACAGAAAGCTGTGCTGATGGTTTTCTTGTTTCGTTCTTTCTAGGTCTTCCCCTTCTAAATCCCAGCTGTTAGATGGAAAGTGGGATATGCATAGCTGCTCACAGAGTCTTCGGAACACAAACTGCACGCCTCAAAAGGAGCTCATTAAGGGTATTGACACGGAGGAGCAGCAACGGACCGAGTCTGAGGCCCAAGATTTAATGGAGCCGTCTTATTTGTCAAGACAAGATCTCGGTAATATGTCATCTGCTCTGTTGGAGAAAACACTTTTGTTTTACTCTGAGTCTTACCTAAAGGTATTCTGGTTAATCATCTTTCAGAGTTATTGGTATATCATGAATGCATCTGGTATACTTAAACCCATTTTTAAAAAATAGCTTGAATGTTAATCCAGGTTTACTTGAAAATTATTGCAGTTGTTAATCTGTCTATATTAGTTTAATTTTTAAAGATGAGAGAGTTTTAGTCCTCTAAATATTTTATTTCAACTGTTAGATAAAAGTTCTAGAGCCCTAGAATAAAGTTTTGGGTCTCTCCTTGATTGAAAAATGAGTCAAATCTCCAAAGTAAGTTCTTATTTTCTGAATAAATGAATATAAATGACTATATATGTTATGCCTTATAAATCACTTTAAATGAATGGTGTGGTTTATGGCTTGTAAATCAAAGTTTGAATTACTAAAGAAAATTTTAAATGAATCCTCAAAAACACATTATCTTAAAAGGTGCTTTTTGTCATCTAAATGCAGTACTTGGTCATTTTAATTAGGGTCGTTTTAGGAATCTCGTACGTTGTACATGTTGTACATGGCCGTGCTTACTTCCTGATGGAGTGAGATTTTCTGAAGTGTTTCTGGGTGGTCTTCTATTTTTAATTGGGTAATGATACCTGATGATATATTAAGTGAAAAAAGGAATTGATATCATCATGGATGACAAAACAAAACTTGAATATTTCTCATTTTCAACCTTTTTTCCCTTCCCTTGCTAAAATACTTATATGTGCATTGCCAAACAGTTGGATAATATAGGTAATAAAAAAGGAATATTTCAACTAGATAAAATAAATGACTAAAGTTATAGAAAGCATACTTTACAATATTGGATGTCTTGGATTCTAAGACACAAATTTTTTTTCATGTTAGGACTCTAAAATAGGATAGCATCTTAAAATCAATGGCATATTTTCTTTTTTTTTAATTTTTAAGTGCATTAAAAAGTGCATAACATAAAACTTATCATCTTAACCACTTTTGAGTGTTTAGTAGTGTTAAGTATATTCTCACTGGTGCAGCTGTTCTCTAGAATTTGTTCATTTTGCAAAACTGAAACTATACCCATTAAACAGCAACTCCCCATTTCCCCTACCCTGTCTTCTGGCAACCACCATTCTGCTGGTGCCCAGAGTTTGGCTACTTTAAAAACCTCATATAAGTGTCCCTAGCCGGTGTGGTTAGAGCGTCCTGTGCACTGAATGGTCTCAGGTTCGATTCCCAATCAGGGCACATACTCGCAATCAGGTTGCAGGTTCAGTCCCAGGGTCTTTTTCTCTCACATCATTGTTTCTCTCTGTCCCCTTTTCCCTTCCTCTCTCTGTAAAAGCAATAAATGTATCCTCAGACAACAATTAAATATATATATTTATATATATAAATTTACATTTCTATAAATACATATATACTTAAATACCTCACATAAGTGGAATAGTACAGTATTGGTCTTTTTGTGACTGACTTCTTTCATTTAGCATAATGTCCTTAAGGTTCAACCATGTTTATAGTATGTGACCGGATTTTCTTCATTTTATAAAGCTATTCGTTTAGCTTTTTAAAAGCCATTGTATGGTCCTGGCTGGTACAGCCCAGTGGATTGAGCGTAGGCCTGCAAACCAAAGGGTTGCCAGTTCGATTCTCAGTCAGGGCACATGCTTGAGTTGTGAGCCAGGTCCCCAGCAGGGGGCACACAAGAGGCAACCACACACTGATCTTTCTCTCCCTATCTTTCTCCCTCCCTTCCCCTCTCTAAAAAAATAAATAATATCTTTAAAAAATAAAAAATAAAAGCCATTGTATGTATATACCACATTTCATTTATTCATTCAGTCGTTGGTAGACATGTGAGTTGCTTCCACTCTCCACTGTTGTAAACCATGCTGCAATGAACATAGGTGAGTGCATTTTGCTATTTTATTGTAATTGATCGTAATGGATGAAGAGTGCTCCATTGGAACAGCTATGCCAATCTATTATTGGACATTCAGGGTGTTTCTAAAACTTCACTGATGTAAACAATGTTACAGTGAACATTCTCATGACTAAACGTGGACATGCACCTTTTATTCCCTTAGGATACATTTCTAAAACTTGAATTATTGACTGGAAGTATAAACACACAAGACTTTTGAAATGTAATGCCAAATAGTCCTTTAGAAAAGTTAAGCCACATTGCACCCCCACCAATAGTATATTAGCACGCTCATTTTTCTTTTCACCTAAATGGACCAATTTCTTCCTTTCTGTCTTTTTTTTTTTTTTTTAAGATTTTATATGTTTTTATACAGGGAGAGAAACTGCGATGTGCTAGAGAAACATCGATAGGTTGCCTCTTGCACACCCCCAACATGGGACCTGGCCCGCAACCCAGGCGTGTGCCCTGCCGGGAACCAGTGACCCTTTCGATTTGTGGAACTAGGCGGGGCTTGATCTACCTTTTTAATTCTTAGCAGAGACTAGACTTTGTAATTCAAGATTCATTGTCATGTAAATTAAACTTCTTCCCCCATTCCTTTCAGAGGGAACCCCTTCCCTAGAATCTGGAGTTAGACTCTTCGATGACCCTGAGTCTGACCCCTATGAGGACAGGGCCCCAAAGCCAGCTCCTGTTCGCAGCATGCCAGCTTCAGCCTCTGCATCGATGGTACCCCAATTCCAAGTTGAAGAATCTGCCAAGAGTCCAGCTGCTGCTCAGACTACTAATGCTGCTGGGTATAATGTGAAGGAAGAAAGTGTGAGCAGGGAGAAGCCGGAAGTGGTATCATCAACAAAAACAGTCAACAGAAGAATATCAATGGTGGCATCAGGCTTGACCCAAAAAGAATTAGTAAGTTTATCCATATGCATTTCCCTGGTGACTGATGCTGCATTAATGTAGTACAAATGTTAGTTTTGAATAGGTTCTAGCAATAAATAACTTAACAGGAAGAAATTAGGAAATAGAAAAAACTCTATGTAATTTAATTACCATTACTAATTTCAGACATTTTGGGCCTAGATAAAACGATAGCATGGGTTACTTTGTATATATTTACTTAGGGAAATAATTTTTTTTTTTTTAAGATTTTATTTATTTATTTATTTATCTTTAGAGGGGAAGGGAAGGAGAGAGGGGGAGAAATATCAATGTGTGGTTGCCTCTTGTGCGTCCCCTGCCGGGAACTGGCCTGCAACCCAGGCATGTGCCCTGACTGGGAATCAAACCTCGATCCTTTGGTTCGCAGGCCCGCGCTCAATCCACTGAGCTACACCAACCAGGGCAAGAAATAATTATTAAATATTTAGAAAGATTATAGTTTTGGGTATGATATAGAGTGTTTTAATTTTATTTATATTTTAAAAAGCCAGTAGGTATAGCTCTACTCCCCAGAAAGCATCTTTTCCCCACCATGGTTCACATCTGAGAGAACGCACAGGCAGGATTAACTGAATTCACACGGGTTCCAAGCGCACCTCCAGCTAATGACATTTCTCCGGTGTTTATTTGCCTTTGTCCTGGCTTGTGACCCAGATATTTAATAGCCTGCCCTATCATTTCTGCCCTACAACACTCCCTCTTTCCTATTAGGATTTTGACATTTCTTTGGTCCCCTCATGGGGGAAATAGGAATTTGTTTCTATTACACTGTGGGCAGATACCCATTAAAATATTAAGACCAATGAAACATTGTTTCTGTTTGGGCTGAGTGTAGATTTCAGACATCTTAGGAAACTTACCTCCCCTGTAGCTAATCACCATTGGTATCACTTCATAATAAAATAATTGAGTGAATGTATCTTAAAGAACCATGACAAGATAACACGCTAGAGTATCAAATTGATTCAGTGGTAGGTGTGATTTATTACACACTGAGAAATGACCCAGTCATTCTTAGCATCTTTCTTACTACATCCTTCCTAGGATAAGAACTGTTTCTCATTCTCGTCCTAAGTTCTTTATGGGCAGCAGCTCAGCATCACATACTCTGTGGCCAGATGTGTCCCACTACTAAAAGGGCAAAGTGAGCTATGTCTGCCCTGGAAGGTACAATGAATAAATTCTCATCAGCAGTTTTAGAATTCGAATTTCACAAGCAGGTGCCCAGACCAGCTATTTGCTCTCCACATTCTTACCTGTGTCTATGTTGCTCTTGATCATCTGCCTACATATCTAGAATTCCTATTTATCCATTGCAAATTAGCATTCCTCGTTTGGTGAGTTCAGCTTCTCAGAAATGGCTAAAATGATCTAATCTCTCTTGCCATAGGCAACCCTGAGCCACAGATTAGACTATAAGTGGCTTGGGTACATACTGTCTTTAAACAAGCATAGAGGAAAACTTTTCAGCTCCATTCAGATTTGCTGAAGTGTGGTAAATTTATTATGAAAGCTGCTGACTGTATTACACGTGATTAATTCGGAAGCCCATATTAAGATGATCTTTTCAGCAGTTGCTCTTCTAACTGAACACTGTTTCAAGGCTGGGATTTCAGCAATTAATCAGTTCAGAACTGCTAATGATCCTGGCAGAGGGCAGTGGCAGAACGGGGGAGGATATCATTAGCTTCTCTAGCCTGCCTTTTTTGGTGCCCGTTGGCGTGAGTAGCGATGGCTAATAAATGATGGCCTTGGTAAATACTGTTATTTACCAAACAGGAGCTGCTAATTATGTCAACTGTGTCCATAATGGGTCTGGTTAATTTCTTTGTCTGCCTTTTTTGGGGGGTTGATAGATAATAGCTAGATGGCTCTAGATTTCTTTTTGGAATAACATAAGTCTCTTCCAGTTCTTCTCCTTAAGAGGAATTAATAGTTTTTGCACTCTTGACTTGAATGTCTTATAACTATCAGAGGATTGTATCTTGTTTTTAAGCCACAGATCTGTAGAATAACTTTCTATGTAAGTTAGTTACCTCTCCGCTTAATATAGTGCAGGCTGATAAATAGTAGAGTATCATTCTGCAAGGGAGTCCAATGATAATCTGCTATGAAAGAGAATATTAATATTATTTTGAATCTTTGTTTATAGTTCATGTCTGCTAGCATGAACTACTGTAGAATTTCTTCCTCTGATTTATATATAATTTGTATTAAATTGCTGTTTACCTTGAGACTCCAGACATGTTCGAATGAAAAGAATGTACCTTTTCTGAGGGAAAAAATGGAGATTCAAAGCTAGGATAACAAATGCTCCAAGCTGCACACTTGAGGTGATTTATAATCATGTAATCTTTTATTTGATTTCAGATGCTCGTGCACAAGTTCGCCAGAAGACACCACATCGCTGTGACTGATCTGATTACCGAAGAGACCACTCACGTCATTATGAAAACAGGTACGCCAAGGACCTTCGTAGCACGTGTCCCACCTGTCGCACAGAACTCCATGAAGAAAGGGGAGTATCTGTTAGGCATAGCATGGGCAAAAGTCTGCCATTAGTGCATTAGTTATTACTTTGTGAAAGAAAAATTACAGTCTTGCTCTTTCCTAACCCCCTTTTGTTTGGGATTAAGGTTTGGGAGTGGCCACCCTGGCCAGTGCGGCTCACTTCGTTGGAGCGCTGTCCGGAAGGTGGCAGGGTTTGATTCCTGGTTGGGGCACATACCTAGGCTACATACAGGTTCAGTCCCCAGTTGGGGTGCACACAAGAGGCAGCTGATCCATGTTGCTCTTTCATATCGATGTTTTTCTCCCTCCCTTTCCCTCTTTCTAAAATCAATAAGCGTATCCTCCAATAAGGAAAAAAATTAATAAAAAAAGAAGAGGTGGAGAGCTGTGAGCCAGAATGATGGACCACTTCCGTTAGTCCCCCCTGCCCAGACGGCTCTGGGGATGGGCTTTCTGGTAGGCAGAGCTCAAGTCTCAGAGGGGCAGACGGCGCAAAGAGGAGAATGGGACACAGTGAGTCTTTATTCAGAATCTGGGTGGTTGGAAACCCCAGCCCCTGTTGACTCCGTGTCCTAGCTTCATGCAAACACTGGTTTGAGGGTGGTTGAGAGTTTTTCTGGAGATGAGTCCAATGTCAACTCTGAGATAGCCTAGCGTGTGAAAAAGGAAAAACAGGAGAAAAAATTCATTTGTCCTACACCTTTTTTAAAATCTTAATTAGAACTCCCGTGATCACAGAAACCTTAAAGGCTTTTAGTTGACTGTGGGCTAAACCTGAGTAAACATTTCAGGGCTTCTAAAAAAGCTTGTTTGAAATTGGGCCTCATTAATACATGCCATATGTGTGGCACAGCTAAAGTAAAAGTCCTGACCCCCGCTACCATATTCTCTGCTGGAGTGACTGCCTGGAAGATACATGCTGTGTTTTCAGCACCATGCCTTCTTTTTAAGCTGATCACCGACACGTTAGAGAGTATTTTTCCAAAGGTAGGTGGTGAGGATAGGAAGAGAGAATTCAGAACAATGTTATTTGAAGAACAGATGGAGGAATGAGAAGACTAAGGGAATAAGACCACTGTCTTCAAATATTTGAAGAGTTGTTTTCTGGAGGAGGTAGACTTGTTCGCGGGCTCCAGGAAGCAAAAACCAGTGCGTGCAGCACACAGGAGATACAGCTCTTAAAAGCCTTCTGGCAAAATTGACTCTCAGGAAATGCAGTGGTCCGCTCTGTTCACATCGCTGCAGGTCCTTGGGTGGAGGGTCCAGACTCCTTGCCAGGGACACATTGCCTTAGAACCTCTAAGATGTTCAGTTTCTACTGTATACAGATCAAACCACAGGGTCAGAGGTTAATGCAGGAACCAAATGCCAGAACAAGGTACTTCAAACCAGGTTCTATTTTAGAGATGAATCTCATTACAGTTTAATGTATCTTAAGCTATAGGTTTGCATCAAAGCTGCTGGAAGGTGAAAAGGAAACTTTAAAATGTAAATTAAGTCTGAAGCAATTAATCTTTAAACTCAAAAGCAAAGTAACTTTTGAACTAGAAATGAGCTAAAATTTCTGAGTTTAAAGCCTATTATTAAATCAACTTTTGCCCTGGCTTATGTGGCTCAGTGGATTGAGCATCAACCTGTGAACAGAAAGGTCACCGGTTTGATTCCTGGTCAGGGCACATGCCTGGGGTGCAGGCCAGGTCCCCAGTTGGGGGCACGTGAGAGGCAGCCGATCACTATATCTCTCACATCAATGTTTCTCTCCTCCTTCTCCCTCCCCTCTCTCTAAAAATAAATAAATAAACTTTTTAAAAAATCAACTTTTGCAGCAGTTAAACAAAAAGCTCTAAAGCTGTGATAAAAAAAGATTTTAATAATTTGTAAAGAATTCTCTGAGGAACAGTGGCTGTTGCTACTACTGGCAGATGGGCTACTGTGTTTAGGATTTGGTTAAACACATTTCTTCTTTCCTCAGTTTGCTTATTCTTCAAAGGGGTTTTTGAAACACTAGGAAATAAACAAGTGATTCTTCAGCCTACTACCTTCTGAAATACTTAGGTTGAAAGGAGAAAAGCCATGAAGATACTCTGTATTTTCCTGTCCCTCTCAGGGGAACTAGGGGACTAGGATTCCCCACGTGGAAGTCTGGGGGTAAAAATTTGTCACTTACATTGGCATTTCACATGTAGGATATCAACAATACTCTTGTTCTCCTTTCATGTGTTATCATCCAGTAAAATGGATCTTTGCCATCCGCATGTATCAATCAGTACTACAGTGTGGATACACAGTAGTGGATGTCTCTAGGTAGTCTTGGCATCTAGAAGATAGGGCAGACATTTTCTCTGGCTTTAATTTCATATCAGTCTTTTCCAGCTTCCAAAGATCCGCACACGCTGGCTATAATGAGAGGTGCTTCCAGCCTCTGATTCTATCACCAGGGTGTTGGAATCATCGATCCAGATTGATTTCAAGTCGTGTGTGGAGCTGGAGCTCTTTAGCTTGTTAGAGCAGCACTTCCTGACTTCGTTTTCATCTTCTACTAATCCTTTGGATATTTTTCATTCTGCAGATGCTGAGTTTGTATGTGAACGGACACTGAAATATTTTCTGGGAATTGCAGGAGGAAAATGGGTAGTTAGCTATTTCTGTAAGTACAGTGCACTTCCCCCTCCTCCCTTTAACACCTCAGAATTGCATTTTTACACCTAACATTTTAACACCTAAGGGGTTTTTTGTTTGTTTGTTTTGGTTTTTTGCTGATGCTGAATCTGAATTACCAAAAGGTCTTTAACGATAACACTAGATAACATTAAACTAGCTTTATCTTTAACACATATCTCTTTGTTCAGATAAGCTGGTAATGTTGGGAAAATGGATTTCTTTTTATAACTAATAGGACCTAATCCACTCCTAGCAATGTTAGGGTTAACATAGGAAGGAGGGATTTTATTTACTAATAGGCAGAAATTTGCCTGCATCAGGCACTGTTATAATGTTTGGATTAAGCATCAGCTGTGTCTCCAGAAGGAAATCTCTGGCACAAGTCTTATTAATGAGCTGTGGCTTTATTGAGAGGGGACCTCTGCTCAGTGGTATTCCTCCCAAGCTCTGCTGTGAATCGCTTCATTGTCCACCTCCATGAAAAGAGCGTGTTCTTCTGCATTGTGACCTGTCTTTTCTGTGATCTCTTTAGGGGTGACCCAGTCCGTTAAAGAAAGAAAGATTCTAGATGAGGTAGGTACTTGATGTTACAAACTAATCAGAAAGACTTGGTGCCATTGAGTCACACAAACACTGAAAATTTAGCTGCTTCCTTCCTTGCACAATTTGCCACAGATTTCCCTTGATGATGGGAATCATCCAGAGTTATGTAGAGCAGCCCTGACCCGTGCAGCTCAGTTGGTTGCTCATCGTCCCGCAAAGTGAAAGGTCGCCAGTTCGATTCCCAGTCAAGGCACATGCCTGGGTTGCAGGTTCAGTCCCTGGTCTGGGCACCTGCAAAGGGCAACGGATCTATGTTTCTCTTCTCTTTTCCATCTTTGTCCTCTCCCTAAAAATAAATTTAAAAATCATATACCGCCCCCCCCCCCAAAAAAAGGTTAAGAAAATTCCTTCATATTGATATGCAAATCTATTTGTTTAGAAATCAGGTTCCTTCAAAGAGATGTTACTCTTTATGAGACTGAGAACAGTGAGAGGTAAATAAGATGAGTGTAGGAGGAATAATTTTAGAACAGAGCCATCGAAGAGCTGCTGGTGGCAATAGAACAAGGAAAATAAAACTAGCAAGAAGTTTTAAACTATTATGTACTATTCAGTATATTCATAATTAATTAAGTGACGTTTTTGTTGGTTTTAACGTTCATTCAGCGGCTTATACTATTGGAAGCCTACTATGTGCTGGGCACCAGGAATACAGCAGTGAACAGACTGACAGGTCCGTGGTCTGGTCGCCTTCCCATTCTATTGAGGGAGAACTCACAATAATAAAGAACATTTAAGATATCAGTTAAATACTATAAATAGGTTAGTACCTGACTGGAGGCAGATAATGACGACTTTAGTTAAGGAGAACCAGGGATGGCTTCTGAGATGCTTCAGCTGTAACCTAAAACACAAGATTAAGAACCGGTCCTGAAAAACGTAGGTAGCAAAGTGTAGGCAGAGGAACGGCAAGCATAAAGGTCATGAAGTGGGTATGAGCTTGTTTGTTAAAGAAAATAGACTATTGTAGCTGGAAGGTGGTACTGGTGTGTAGGGAGCAGAGTTAGACAAAGAATTGGAGAAGGTTAGAGACAAGGGCCAGAGCTTGTAGGATTTGGCGTAAGTCAAGGTAAGGAATCTGAATTTTCGGTATATGGTAATTGGAGACGTGGAGGTGGTAAGAAGAGGTTGGTTTGAGATACATTTGGAGATAGGACTGATGAATGGGTGAAATTTGGGAGATGAGGTAAAGGGATGGAATTGAGAGGGTGAACCCCGGGATGGATGTTGGTAGTATTAATAGTGGGAGGGGGGGTAGAATCGAGAGCTCTGTTTTAAATTACATCAATAATAAAACCAATTTTTAGCCCTGGCTGGTGTGGCTCACTGGATTGAGTGGCGGCCTGTGAACCAAAGGGTCTCGGGTTCGATTGTCAGTCCGGGCACATGTCTGGGTTGTGGGCCAGGTCCCCAGTAGGGGGTGCTCAAGAGGGCAACCACACTTTGATGTTTCTCTCCCTCTCTATCTCCCTCCCTTCCACTCTGTAAAAATTACTGAATGAAAAAATTTTTTAAATCAATTTTTAAAGAAGAACGCTCCATGTTAGATGCATGAATTTGGGAATTTATACTAGACATCTAGGTAGAGGTTAGGTAGAGACAGGGGCACAATCAAGCCTACAAATGTGAGTGTCATCTCCAAAGAGGTAACATACTCATCATCAGACTCCTCTCTTAGGTGACCAGGAAGCGTTCCGTAGTCTTTCCCCTGCTCTCAGCCTGTGGTTAGGCTAACGTGACTTTATTTTGTAATGCTCTTGGCAACAGACATGGTCTTCCCCTACCTTCCGAGTTTTAGTCGGGACTGTTTCTGAGCATTCTTTCCCAGATTTCTCCCCAAAGCCTTGGCCTCCCCAATCCCATTATCCTTGTCCTTGATCAGTCAAAATAGCGATTAGGAAAAACCTTTTTCTTCAGTGTATTTTTTTTTTCTCTCTTTTTTTTCTTCAGTGTATTGAATGTATTTTATCATTTTGGTTTCATTAACTAAATCTCTCAATGAAAATCTGAGAAGCCCATAGATGGTAATATACAATTGATTTAGGAGATCAGGAATTCTCCAGTTATCTTTATAACAGCACAGTATTAGCAGTTTAATCTAAATGCTAAGTTAATGTTTTGAGAGGAGGTAGATGTTGAAAACTAAAATACAGTAAATCCCAGTAAGGTGAAAAAACAGCTGTTAATTTCTGCCCACAAAGGTTTGCTTCAGGGAATTGATTTCAGCATCTGAGATGCTGGTCGTTTCATCCGGTCCACCAAAACCTGTGATTTAGGGGAGGCGGTCAAAATACAGTCTGGCGATGCTCAGCTCCTTATATACGACACATCTACTCTGCCTCCATTGAAGAAGACTTCTCTTTGATCCCTGTGGTTTGCATTTGGTTTCTTTCAGCGTGATTTTGAAGTCAGAGGAGACGTTATCAATGGAAGGAACCACCAAGGTCCAAAGCGAGCAAGAGAATCCCAGGACAGAAAGGTAAAGCCACCCTGGCTGGTGTGGCTCAGTGGATTGAGTGCCGGCCTGCAAACCAAAGGGTCGCCTGTTCGATTCCCAGTCAGGGCACGTGCCTGGGTTGCGGGCCAGGTCCCCAAAAGGGGTGCTCGAGAGCCAACCACACGTTGATGTTTCCCTTCCTTTCTTTCTCCCTCCCTTCCCCTCTCTAAAAATAAATAAAATATTTTAAAAAAATTTTTTTTAAAGAAAAGTAAAGCCCACCTCCATGCATTCCAGTCCCCTTAATTCATCTTTTAAGGGGCATTATGTATTGCTGGGTGCTTCCATATAGGTTTTGTTTTTTTTGTTTTTTTTTTTGTTTGTTTGTTTGTTTTGTGGGGGTTTGTTTTGTTTTGTTTTGTTTTTAGTTCTAGCCAACAAAGTAAATAAGTATTATATCCATTTTATGAATGGTTTAGAAAAGCAATGTAATTTGGTCCAGTCTTGGGGCTTAAATCTCAGCTGACAAGTGGCAGAGCTAGGATCTGAAAGAGAAGGGAGTCTAAACCTGTGCTCTTCCCACTGCACCATCGTGTCCTTCCCGTGAGTGCTGCAGAGGGGATGCCCCGGTGCTGTCAGTGGATGCGCCGGAGAGGAAGTGATCAATAACCGGTAGCTAACGTCTGTGTCATGTTCAGTGCACACCAGTACGAAACCTCAACCATATTTTAACTGATTAGCAATTTTACAGCAGACCTCTGAGACATGTACAATAATTATGCCTATTTTATAAATGAGAAAATTGAGGCTCAGGAAGGTGGAGTAAGTTGCTCCAGTTCACACAGCTAATTGTGCACCCACAACTAGAAGTTGAACCCAGGCAGCCTAGCTTCAGTATCTGAGCCCTTAATGATATTGTAGTTTCCTGTAAAATTATAGAAAGTTTCTCCAAGGAGGAAAACAGACTCATCTAACGTCTTTGAAAATGAAGGACCAGAGGCCCAGGAACATTCAAGTGATGTTCCCCAGATCATCCTGTAGCAAATGATGTGGCCAAAATAATGTCCTTCTCTCAGGGAGAAACCCAGGCGAGATTACACACCTGCCTGTCGGGCCTGAGCTGGTCGCTGTCACAGGTCCCTGACAGAGTGTGCACAGAGTCTGCTTTTCTTCCCGTTTCAAGTGCACCACCAGGCATTTCAGAGCAGCCCTGCAAGGAGCACCCTCTGTCCCTTTACAGAACCTGAGGGAGAACCAGGAGAGGTGGTTTTCCAAGGAAAACCGCTTTGGGAGATGATCACAAACCAAGCCCTGGGACTCTGAACTCCTGGGGGCAGCCCGCCCTGCCCTTTTTAACCTGTCCAGGCACTTCCACGTGCCAAGAAAAGCTGCTGGCAGTGCTTCTGCCTTCACCCAGGGGAGCTCCGCAGGCAGCCACTTGTTTCTGTGCCACTGTACGCAAGGCAGAATTAGCACCAGATTTTCCCCTCCTTCCCAGGAAAGCTCAGTGTTTCGGGGGGTTTTCCTGCATTTGGGGTGGCGATGATGGAAAGGACTGGTCAAAGTCACGACATCGTGAAGATACAAAATATCACCGTAGTATCTTCCCGTGGGAAAGAAATGTATTTGTAGAAGTGGAAGTTCAAATTTCTCATAACTAAACATACTCAATGTTTTTTCCATCAGCCTAGATGGCAAAGGATTCTAATCTTTTGTACTTTTTACAGTAACATTGGGCTCCAGCAGGCTGCCCAGGGAGAACGTTCAGCATTATGAGCATCTGGGTCCAGTTATCAGGTCGGGGGTTCAGTTTATTCGTGCAGTGAGAATGGCACAGACGGAGGCTGTCACTTAGACCAGGAATGAATCTGTTTTGCTCTCCTTCCTCATTCCTCTGTCCTCTGCCGTAATTAAAATGGGGGTTGGGGGTATTTCCTAGAAGGTGGTCATATGCTTTTGGCTTCCTGATTTTTTTCTCTATCTGGTCTTATATTGGAAGCAAGGCGAGTTCTAGGCCTAAGCAATTTTCTCTTTAGTGGAATGGGGAGAAGGAAAGAGGGTGAAGGAAATGAGCGTTACTCAAATGATATATATCTGGCCACCTGGCACAAATTCAGGTTTCTTCTTTGACGGGACGCCCCAGTCCTTCCCTAAGAACGGGTGCCAGTGCGGGGGTAAGAGTATGTCTGTCCACCTCGCGGCTACCGGCCACGTGGGCTGTTCAAATTGTAAGTAACTAAAATAAAATATGAAGCTTAGTTTCTCACTCATCTCAGCCACATTTTAGGTGCTCAGTAGTTGCATGTGACTCATAGCTACCTTACTAATACCAATACAGAACATTTCCATCATCAGAGAAAGTTCTTTTGGATGCACTGTGAGTGGAAGAGGCCCTAGGAGGTTCGGTGTGATCTGTGTCTCCCGGAAACCAGGCGGTCAGGTCAGCTGAGTGAGGAGAGAAAGGACCAGGCTTCGCTTCATTGTTCCCAGAGGAACAGTGGGCATTCTCAGAGCAGCGTGAAGGCAGGAGCAGATGCTCTGAGACCAGGAGAAGAGGAGGATGTACATCTACAGTAAGCGTAGGCCCTCTGCCAGTTAGGGTCGTGGTTGGTTAGTACTGGTGCACCAGAGTTCCCATAAACATCAGACGTCAGCTAAAAGCTGGATTTCTTGCATTAAACGAAATAAGGACCTTCTACCCCTACCCCCCCCCCCAACAAGAAGTGGAGTCACCTGGACAAGGTCATCAGGGAGGAGCCTGGGCCTGACTGGTGGCAAAGGTGGATGCTCAGCCCTTGTGTGACAAAGCATGGCTGTAGCGTGGAGCGGCTGCATGCGCACTTCAGAAACGTCCCCTGAGTCGCATCAGTGCTCTGGGCATTGGACTGATTCTCCCTGGGAAATAGCAGTAGAAATTGTCAGATGGTAAAGAAAGGAAAAAGGAGGTTCTTGTTTTCTAAGAGTCTCTTTACATTGTGTTTTATAAAACTCATACTCTTGTAACTCATGGTTTTGTTTGTTTGTTTTCTCTGTCCCTCTGTTCACGTCTTCTCCCAGATCTTCAGAGGCCTAGAAATCTGTTGCTATGGGCCCTTTCTCAACATGCCCACAGGTAAGAGGCTGGGAGAACCACAGAGTCCAGCACCAGCCTTTTCCGCACGTAGTGGACTTCTACAGGAGGGGTCATTTTATGGGGGTTCCCCAGACTGGGGAGAGGTTAGTCTGTTTCTCCATCACCTGTCAGACAAAACTGCACCTAAATGTTACCATATATTAAAAAAAAAAAAAAAAAAAAAAAACCACAAGCCCTGTGCCCCTTCTCACAAGCTAGAAGGCAGTGAAGAATGAATATCTAGGACGCAGTGTGTTCTGCGTTCGGATGGGGTAGAGCTGCTCGTACCCGCTCTTTGGCCTGAGAAGGGGGTGATGAGTTAGGGAGGAGTTCTGTTCTTCCCGGCCCATCTTCATGTGAGAGCGAGGACAGCCCAGCAGCTGCACACGCCCCGGGAACCTGGGCTCCCCGTACAGGCCCAGAGCAGGGAAGGACTCGTGAACGTTTCTCGTCACATCCCACACTGAGTGGGATGCTCTGTTTGGGAGAGCCGTGGGGCTCTGTGGAGCTGCGTGGCGCTGAGGCCCTGATGTATGCGTGGATCTGGTGCATTGTTCTTGAAACAAGGCCGGCCGCCTCCACCGCTGTGCCTACTTCCGCCCAAGGGCCCCGTCCTCTTACTCTCAGAAGAGGGCCTTGCCGTCTGGTCGGGGATAGGGGGCTGGCAGCAAGAGAGGCTGGCAAAGTAATTTTGCTTATGTCTTCTTTATTGGTTATTGATTGAGTTTTTATGAAATTTCCACATGCCACACATAGATTTCTCAGTGTTTTTGTACTTTGGCACAATGAAAACCAGTGCCTCTAGTGGGTATCATTTTGGAGGTGAGTCAGTTGACCTCAATATATTCAGACAAAGAGGAGCACCTGAGCAGTCTCCAGAAACAGGCTGGTAGAGATGAGCACCCAAAGGGGTCCGGAAGCCACCCATTGGTCGGTTCTCCCCGTTTTCCGGGCACCAGTAAAACCCAGGGGCCATCTCGTGGTTTCTACCCCTTGGCATTGCTGCACCAGCTCCCCAGGGAGCCTTTCTGGCTGGCGGGCTATGTCTCTGTCCAGGATGGCAGGCGTTTTCTTTTTCTTTCTTTTTTTTTTAAGGAACTGTTTTCCCATCTCTTGACATTCACAGTAATTACCACCAAGTGTGGTGCGCTCAGTGGCCGTGATTATCAGTTACCAGCATAGAATTAGGCAAGAAGGTAGGGAAGGCAGTGGGTGTTTTTGTTTTTTTTTTTCACAGTATCTCAGCCAGCAATTTAGCTAATTAATGGAAATTAGATCTCTTCTTGTGTTTTATTTGAGAGACTATTAAACCTTATCTACCAAGTGGCGTTATGGGGACCGATAACCAGAATAGGTAGCATTTCGGTGACAAATTAACTTAGAATCCATACCCCTCTGCTTGAAAGCCTTCTTGGCCCTTTGGGGTGAAGAGACAGGGACTCCCACTGAGAAACCTTGCTGTAAGTCTTCACTCAGAGGAGTATGGGGTATGGAGCCCGGGTTAAACGTGAAGATGACTGCAGTGATTTTCTGTCTGAATGCCTCTTTAGATCAACTGGAGTGGATGGTGCAGCTCTGTGGGGCTGCCGTGGTGAAGCAGCCTTCAGCGTTCACCGCGGGCGAGGTAAGCACTAGGTGCCCTGTCGGAGGGGGCAGGGCACGATATTCTGTCTGGTGACTGAGCAAGGCGGCCCCGTCAGTCCCCATGAACCACCCCTTCACACCCCAGAGTAGCCTGAGAAGCTTCTCTTCGTCCCAAGCCTTGTCTGACCGTGTATCTGTGCCAGCGGTCTCCATCTGCAAGGGGCGAGCAAGGACCTGAACGTTAGAAGTGTTTAACACACGGAGGGAAGGCTCTTTGCCTCCAACCCTTTTCGCCATGTGCCCTTCCCTCTCCTATGTGTGGTTGCCCCAGAGTGGCCTGCTTCATTCAGCACACCACCGAGGAGTGGCAAAGAGACTGTTCCCAAAGTCCTGTTCCGATCTCCTCAATGTCGTTTCCTCCCTGGGGACGCAGGGCACTCACCGGGTTGTGGTCATGCAGCCGGACGCCTGGGCAGAGGATAGTGGCTCCCATGGTAAGTCTTGCTGTAAAACCTTCATTAAGAGGAGTGCGGGCTGGAGAGCTGGGGGGAGGGGGGCGGTTGCAGATCCACTGCAGTGTTTCTAGGCCTGGGTGTCCTGCTCACATCAGCTGGAGCGGACGGTGCACCTGTGTGGGGCTTCAGAAGGCCGCACGCATGTGTCTGTGTCACATGGAGTCCTGTGTCACACCACAGGTTACCTGGTGCTTGCTTAGCACAGTTCTCAGCACATCTGAGGTACTCAACAAATATTTATGGAATGAAGGAACGGATGAATGGCTAAAACGTCCTTTTAAACTTTTTTGTTGTTTCATTTTGCATTATGAAAGTAATGCATGAACTATTTCCATTGCGGGGGTTAAGACATCGCCAGTATGTTTCCCCATCATCAGATTTCCATGCTCTTTTGCTCTCTCCGATGACCTTTCCTGTAACAGACGGGAGCTTATGTTCATAAAGTTGTTAGAAGCTGTAGGCTTTCGCCAGCAGTCACTCCTCAGGCTCCCAAGTCAGGTCCTGTGTCCTGAAGCATTGCTTAAAGTCAACACTTGTGCTCCTACTTCAGGAACTAGGAGAACCCATACAAGCAGGTCCCCAGCCCCGACTGACTGGACTCTGGTCTGGTGGAACGTGAATTAACACTAACCTTCACTTGTGCTCTCTGTCCTCAGTGATTGGGCAGGTGTGTGAGGCACCTGTGGTGACCCGAGAGTGGGTATTGGACAGTGTGGCCCTCTACCAGTGCCAGGAGCTGGACACCTACCTGGTCCCCCAGCCCACCCAGAGCGGCTGCTGATTGCCACCAGCCATGTGTGCCTTGTGTACAGAGCCTGTCTCCACCGGGCCCCAAGGATGAGCTTAAGAAGAGGCCTTTTTCCAGGCCCTGGGACCTCCTCTTTAGTCCTTCCACAGTCCTGGTTGCTAAATATTTTATGCACTTCAGCCTGAAAAGGACTTCTGGCTACGCAGGGGTCCCTTAAAGATTTTCTGCTTCAAGTTTCCCTTTGAAATCCGCCATGAGCATGAAATTGTGGTAATTCTTCACCTGAAAAGAATTTTAAATGCCACCAATTGAGCAAGATGCTGATTCATTATTTATCAGCCCTAGTCCTTGTACTGGGGCTGTCGGCTTAGAGCTGGGCTCAGAGTAGCTGGGCTCAGAGTAGACACTTTCCCTAAATTTGTTTCTCTAAAACCCTGTGTTCATAAAGGCCAGCAGTGGAACCTGAAGTGGAGGGTGAGTGCTTAGGGGCCTGTGACAAGGCCGAGCAGGCCCTGGGCGGCTCTCACAGGCTGGGGTGGAGCCTTGGTGGGGATGCAGAGGCGGGGAGTGGGCAGAAATGTGAAATTGGAGGGTTCATTAGAGAAGGCCGTCACACGGACCCTGATCTCCAAAAGTCTGGGCAAGAACTGGCATCCAAAGAGAGTCTTCTAATTCCCTGTTGGTAACTAATATATATATTTGCTCTTGTAGCTCTGGCATGTAACCCATTCCTCTTAAAATATAAGATCTCTGATCTGAATATTTCATGTCTATAAAATGACGGATCCCACCAGGAAAGGAGCTGTTGTGTTCCTTGAGGTATTTTTTTTCCTTTTGCTCCCTATTGCTGAATGTACAGCTTCATAAATAATTTTGTTTGCTGAAGGAAGAGAAAGTGTTTTTCATAAACCCGTTCCCCGAGACTGTTTATGGCTGCTGGGAGGACTAAGTCTTCCTCGGGCCCCGGTGTTTGAGGGCAGTGCCGGCCTCTCTGTATGTAGTATGTTTTGTAAATGTTGTACTGTTCACCTGCAAATAAACTTGGTGCACGCGCTCCCACCACGTACGACCGTTCTTCACACTCGCGCCTGCACACTTCTCAGAGCCTTTTCCCTGCGCGGTAGTCTCGTCCATGCGGTGGGGTTCGCAATAGCGCCTCCCTCCCCGGGTTATTAAGGGTCTTTACAGCCTATTGTATTAGTTTCTGTTAACTGCCATAACAAATTGTCACAAATATGGTGGCTAAAACAATGCCCATTTATTTCAGCTCTGTAGGTCAGAAGTCCAAGTTGGCTCAGCTGGTTTCTTTGTTTCTGGTTTCACAAAGCCAAGATGAAGTTGCCGGCAAGGCTGTGTTCTTTTCTGGAGGCTCTGGGGGATGAATCCACTTCTCAGTTTCGTGTTGTTGGCCAACTTGTTCCTTGCGGTTTTAGGATCTCCATTTCTCTGCTCGCTGTTGGTCCAAAGTCATCCTTAGCTCCCGGAGGCCACCCACATTCCTAGGCTCGGACCCCCTCCCTCCATCTTCAAAACCAGCAATGGCATTTATTTTTAATCCTCACCCGAGGATATGTTTATTGATTTTAGAGACAGAGGGAGTGAGAGAAACATCGATCGCTTGCCTCCCATACATGCCCCAGCTGGTGATTGAATTTGCAACCCAGGTCTGTGCCCTGAACGGAGATCGAACCCACAACCTTTTGGTGTATGGGATGATGCTCCAACTAACTGAGCCCCTGGTCAAGGCGAGAATTCCTGTATTTAAGAGCTCAAGTGATTCAGTTGTGCCCACCAGGTAATACAGGGTGATCGTCTATCTCACAGTCCATCGCCTTAAGTGCAGCTACAAGGCCTCTTTCGCAGCAGTACCCAAATTCCTGTTCGATTAAATAGCCAGGGACAGAAATCTGGGGAGGACATCTCTGGAATTAATGTGCTTACTCCACAGGTGATAGTCTGTGTCCTCATTTCTTGGTCTTCGCACTGTCAGAGACTGGAATCCTCTGTGAGGCAGAGAATGGAATCTCACACCATTCGGTGCTGCTGTATTTGTAAGGAGGGTGGGTGGGTGAGTGAAGAACAGAGAAAAATGGAATGAGCTGCCATTATTACGTTTTTATCTCATTTAGTCTTCCTCACAGCTCAAAATAAAGATTTTGCTCAAAAGGTTGAGCAGCTCGGAGATGAACCGATGCCCTTTCTGTCCCTTCAGCCAGCTTTCCATCGGCATCAGTCACTGACCCCAGGTCAGAAGGCACCGCTTTCAGCCTCAAGAGAACTGGGGGAGGAGTGGGCTGTGAGGGGAACTAGCACTCCAACTTCTTTTATCCTCATGGAGGGAGGCCTCCAAGAGGCAGCTCTGCCTGGGAAGGCAGCCCTTGGCAAAGGGACTTACAGGATTGGATCGTGGCTACTGCGATCTCTGCTCCCATCCAGCCTCCCAGCTTGTGATTGCTTATCTTTCAGATGTCAGCGCCTTCCAGTTCAGCCTCACCTACAGCAGGACCCATGCCAGCCCCTGTCCACCTGCTGGGGGGTCCATGGGTCTCTGTTGGCAGTAAAGGCAGGCAGGAAGCAAGTGCTACACACCCAGTCAGACCAAAGTGTTTCATTTCCACCAACAAGCCACGGTTTGCTGGGCCTTGGGGCTGAGCCAGGCCTCAGCCCACGGCCCCCATCGTTGATGGGTTAATAGAAAAAGCAGCATCTATCTAGGACAGCCTGCCTTCCCAGGAATCCTGGCTGAGAGCAGGATGACTAAGACACATTAAAACGTTTTCTGTGATTGGCTCAGTCTCCCAACAGTTGTCCCCTCACCCCCCCCCGATTATTTTTATTTTTTATTTTTTTAAGCTCTCTAACCTTTTCCTGGAAGTCGACTTCTGGCCCTGCCTCAGGATGCTTGGCTGGGTTTAAGAGTCTCACCTGATGATGGAGTGAATCTACTTGTGCCTTTCACCTCTGGCTTTAAGGTGTCTCCCCGGTTTCCCATCCCACAATTTTTAGCCTTCTCTGGCAGAACAGTGTTTCGGGAACTATTTTCTGTACAGCCTTTACCTCATTTTGAGACAGGATAGTAAAAAGCTGGGGAAATTCCTTGGCAAGCAGAATAGGGAAACCGAGATGGACAGCTGAACAAAATGGCTTCCCAATGCACAGCCAGGTGCAGGTGGTTGCGGAGGCAGAAGGCCTGGCAGGGGGCAAAACGGAGAACAAGGACCTCACCCCCAGGGTAACCTTTCCTCCCCGGAGACAACATCCAGGCCTCAGTTGTATTTCAGCTCCAGGCCCGGAAAAGCAGCAAAAGCAGCTGGGCTACGCCCCAACCTGGTGCAATGATTAAAGGCCCCTCACCTGTCACCTGACCAATCAGTGGAGACAAGGACCCTGAAAGGGCACACCTGGAGAGTTGATGCATGTTCTACTGGAACCCTCCCCTAAGATTCCCGCCTGCAAGAGAGAGAGAAAAGCCTTGAGACAATGGTACCAAGTGCAGGGTCTCCCTCTGCCATTCCCTTCTTGTCCCAGGCTCATCCCCTGAACCTGTCCCCAAGGCCCCCTGTTGTCTGCCTTCCCAGTGAGCCGAGGCAGCCCCGCCTACGCTCTCCTGTTGCTTCTTCCACGCTCAGCCCTTCCTTGTGTCACTGTCCCCAGCTTTAATAGACTCATCCACACAGCCACCTGGATTCGTGTTGTGAAGTCTTTCCTACGCAAAGTCAAAAACCCAAAAGGTACAGCTGGGCCTAGGTAGAGCCGCTCAGGGCCAGGCCCCCTGTCTGGCAACAATTTCAGGAAATGAACTTCTGCAAAGGAGCTGGAAAGGAAGAAGAGGGATTGTCACGCAGGCGCAGGAAGGGTCCTAGAGAAGAACCTGATAGGTTATCTCCCTCCTCAAAAATACAACCGGAATCACCAACAAAGTAGTGGCTCAAAAACACGCAGGGGAAAAGGAAAGAAATCAGTGTTGAGGCGGTTGGAGCAGAAGGAGCCAAGCCGCCCAGAATGTATCCTGTGAAGGCTGCGAGGAGTAGATAAGGCCAGCGCCAGAGGCAGGCAGCGCAGAGAGAGGGCAGGGTGCGGGGTGGAGTGGGGGGGCTGCAGGTCCACCCTCAGAAGCCCGAGAGGGAATGGGGCTGGCCAGCCAGGCACCTTGGGAGCTTAGTTATCAAAGGCTGTGAGATGGCTGAGCCAGAGGCCCCTTTCCTGTACTTCAGTGACGTGTAGCTCCCTCAAACAGTCTGTTAATCTGCCCATAACAAGGAGAAAATTAAAGAAATGAATCTGGGCAAGGAGGTAATTAAGGAGACCTGGAGACAGCCGGGGGCCTGTGGAGAGCAGGGGGTGGGGCGGTGCGAGGGGAGCTGATCCTGAGAGGGGTCTGAACGGTCAGGGAAACCTTAAGCAATGCTTTGCGCGGGTGGAGAACTGCAGAGACGCACCCCATTGCATGGGGGCCAAGGGACAAGAAATTCAGACTTCTGGGATCCTAAAGCAGCTTGCTATGCAGTGAAGTGTGGTGACTCTCAAACCATGGTCCCCTGGGGCGGACGGGAGGTAGGTAACAACATCATCTAGGAGCTTGTTAGAGACAAATTCTGGTGCCCGACTCTGGACCCGCTGAGTTAGAAACAGGCGGGCCCAGCAATCTGACTTAGAAGCAAGCTCAAGTTGGAGAGCCTGGCTTAGTGAAAGAGGGTGCTAATTGGTGTCAGGTGTTACCTATGGCCTCATCTTCTGTCTCCAGAGTAAAGCGAATCTTAGTTTAGGGCTGTTAAGAAAAACTGAGGTTTACGGGCTGAATAGTTAGTTCCTACCTACCAGGCCGCAGCAGCTGGCTGCAGTTGACTTCAAAATGGCCCTTTAAACAAATACAAAGCAAAGGACAAAGATTAAATTATGTTAGCAACCTAGGAGCAGAAGGGCCAGGCTGTTAAAAAAAATCCCCAGCTAGCAGTTTAGGAGGTATTATTAATATTTAAATTGCGGTGAAACCCCAGCTGCAGCCTTTGACTCCAGCAGAGATATGCAAATACAGCTTTCCAAAGAAAGGCAATTTCAGATAGCCCTGAAGGTAACAAGAACAAATAAAACAAATGATTTTGTAATTTATTTTTATTGACTGACGAAGAGCAAGGCACAGACAACCTGCCCTGTGAGAGTCAGCTACCAGTGGGCTCTCTGAGCGGAGAAGAGAAAGGCGGCCGAGAGGGAGAAAGGCAGGCAGACCTGTACACGTGTGACAGGAAAGACCCAAAGAGGACACACGGCAGGCGGACAGGAGAAGATGACGAAATTAAAAGGGAGCCCTGGCTGGTATGGTGCAGTGGGTTGAGTGCCAGCTTGTGAACCAAAGGGTCCCAGTGAGGGCACACGCCTGGGTTGCGGGCCAGGTCCCCAGTGTGAGAGGCAGCCACACATTGATGTTTCTCTCCTTCCCTTTCCCTCTCTCCATAAACAAACAAACAAACAAATAAATAAATAAACATTAAAAAAACAATAAGCTCAATGATTGAGGGGAGCACCCATGCCCACTTCTTTGGTAGTGTGTGTGTGTGTGTGTGTGTGTGTGTGTGTAAGTGTGAGTACTCACTAGGGCTGTGGAAGAGAGAAAGGATCCATTTTGATGCGGATCCTGGCCGGCAGGACCCTGTGTGTTGTGGCTGCGATGAACAAATGCACACGGACTGGCGAAGTCCTGTGGAGAAAAGGGACAGCATGGCCGATCTCAGAGAGAGAGAGAGGGCCCGGCCCCTGCCTGGACAGGCTTTTATTGCTTCCCTGGGTACATTACATTGAAGATGGTCCTCATTTACTATGCACAGGTTTGCTGCAGGTGACTACCTTTTACAGATAACAAAGGAAAGAATGTTGCTAATTACTTCAAAGAGAAGGATGTTGCAGACCTTGGGGAAAAGTGGTTGAACCAGTCACACTTCATACTTGGGAGGTTAGCACAGACTTTAGGAAGCTACAGTAAGCACTTGTGCCTCAATTCAGGGTGAGGGAGTTTTAGCAAAAGCAAGTCTCATAGCGGCCTAGGTACAATGCAGGCCTGATTCCCCACAGGAAAACCTCTCTGCGGGCATGGTCCTGTGTGCCACTCACTCCCCACTGGTTTTCCACGTGGGAGCTGAGCTACATTTGCATGCCACGCAAAACAGCTCCCTACACCATTTCTGGCCTTCAAATTGCTTACTATTCAATGGGTGAGGCAAGAAAGCTCCAGAAAAATCTTTGCAGAATTCTGCCTTCTGGTTTGGAAGCCCTTTGGGGGCTGTGTGGTGGGGTCAGGCTCTGCCTACTATGGGGGAACCTCTGGGTGAAGCATCTCAAACTGGCCCTTGGAGCTTGGGAAGGATTTGGCCAGACAAAAAGGAAGCCAGGAGATTCCAGAAGGCCCAAGTAAGAACCCCACTTGCTGGAATGTGGGGGTGGGGGAAGGGAGCACCGGATCCAGAGAGCAGAGTCTTCTAAGGATGTATTTCTCTGACCCACCCACCCCATCTCCCCAGACTTTCCCTCCGAAGCCCAAACCCAACGTCTCCATGCTTCGCCTGCTGCCCCCTTTCAGGCACCCTAACCAATAAATATGAGAACCTACAGATTTTGCTCACACTGTATCTTTTTTTTTTTTAATGCCCAACTCCTCAGAGTGGCAAAGTCCTGTTCAAGCAGATTTTTTTTTAAAGATTGTATTTATTTATCTTTAGAGGGGAAGGGAAGGAGAGAGGGAGAGAAATATCAATGTGTGGTTGCTTCTCATGCATCCCCTGCCAGGAACTGGCCTGCAACCCAGGCATGTGCCCTAACTGGGAATTGAACCTCCATCCTTTGGTTCACAGGCCTGCGCTCAATCTGCCGAGCCACACCAGCCAGGGCTCACACTGTATCTTGCACTGAGCCAGTTCTGCTCTGCCATCTCCACAGGCCCAAACCCTACCCACCCCACCTCCTCCACAGAGGCTTCCCCGGTATTCCAGGCCAGAACCTCTCCCCACTCAGAACACTGCAGGAGTTTTGCCCTTTTTATGACACTTTCTCCGTTTGGTAAGTTATTTCTCTATCTGACTAGAAGGTCCTTAGGGCAGGATCAGTACCACTTTGTCTTTGTTGTAACCCAGCCGTGCTCCTGGCAGGCTCCTTGTTAGGTACCCAATGAGTGTTTTCTTAACGACTTAAGTTCAAGGAAGAATGAATGGTCTCGCTGAGTGAAGGGTTTATCCAACTGCTGGCCCCACCCTCAAAAACTCTGTTCTCTGGTAAACTACCGATATTCGATATTCGACATTCTGCCACTGGGAGCGGTCATTCCCTTCCACTTTTCCAGGACCCCGCTTTACTCCAAAAACAATACAAAATCTCTAAATGTCCAACCATGAATCACTCTTCCTCTCCTCAGCCCACACGCACAGATTTCCTCCTCGATTCTCTTTTGCCTCACATGAAGCCTGCCCCTTTGTGACTAATCAAAACAATACCCACCCAGCCTGAGAAGGTCAGTTTCCCCGACCCACGCGTCCTCCAGCAAGGCCACCTCCAGGCTGGTTGCTCAGGACAGATAAGCTGCTGCCGCCATCACTGCAGAAATAATTACGATGTTCATGATCATCTCTTTGCAAGTTCAAAGCACTGGTGCAGCCATTATTTCTCCCTCCTCACTTGTTCCCTGGGAGATGGCTGGGGTAAAGATTGTTATCCCCACTTTACAGGTGATGAAACTAAGGGCCAGGCCGTTGCCCAAGGACACCTAGTGAATCAGTGGCAGACCTGGAGCTCACTAGGCCAGAAGTCCCTATTCATTAGGCCACAGATGGAAATGCCCTCATTATATTGTCTGGACTGTGTTTTGTCTGAGAGGGAGTGTCGACTTTGTTGGGTGAGGGCAGGGGCTGGGGAAGATAAAAGAAAGTTCGTGACCCTGTAAAGTTTTTTTTTTTCTCTGCAATGCTGCAACAGTTGGCACTGGTTAATTCCAGAGGAGTTGATTGTTTGTTTATTTATTTATTTTTAAAGCATTACTGCACATTCAAGGTTAGAGAAGGGAAAAAAAGGTGAATCTGAAGGTAACAGACACACAGGTGAGCAGATGTTTGCCATCTTCTCTTGAAAATGACACAAAACCAAATGGTATTGTATATTAGCAAGAGAAACTCAAATACAACTTATGTGGGTTTTCCCAGCTGTTGGGTTATAGGACTCTGGAATAAACTAGGGACAAGTAGATAGAAAATCTTCACTTGGTGAATCCCATCTCTGGGGCAGGGGCGGGCAGATCTCTCATGGAGGTACAGGGCCTGTGAGGGCTGTTTTAGGGTGCTCCGCAGCTGCCAAAGTGGGATCATCCCCAAGCCCACAGAGACTCTGAAAGCCATGGCAACCAAGATCTGGTGTCTAACCAAATGCCAGAGAACTTAAGGGGGGAAAAATTCTCCATAGGAATTCAAGAGGCCACTTCCTAAAGATATGGCCCCAGGACTGTGCTGAGGAAGGCGCTGATGAGCTTTTCCTTCCCACCAAAGCCCAAGCCACCTCCGGGGCTTCATCCCAAACTGCGGGCTTGTCCCCCTCACCCCAAGCCAGCTGTGGACTTTTCTCAGCTGTTAGCACAACACCAGCCTCCATTACTCCTTGACCTTGGCTGAGGCCTCAGCAGCTGCCCTGAGCCAGGCTGGAGGCCATGGCGTGAGCGGATGGGCAGAGGGCAGGACTCCTGAGCCAGAGAGGTGGTGGCTGCCGCGCCCTGCGGATGCACAGAGTGTCCTGGAACTGCACACCTCAAAACGGCTAATTGTATGCCATGTGAATTTCACCTCAGTTAAAAACAAAAACTGAGTTGCCCCGAGAGAGGACAGAGAAGCTGGGCCTCTCAAGGCTGTGAGGGCTGAGGCTCCTTGCAGGGAGTGACAGCGGGAAGGGCCTCCCCCGTTTTCCTCCAGGACCAGACGGGAACTGGGGCTAGGCAGAGAGGCCCATGGGGCAGCGCTGGGGTCTAGGGGGATGAGAAGCACTCAGTGGAAGCGAGGAGGCTGCAGCCGCCGCTCATTTGCATCATAAGTGATTGGTTTTCCCTGCTCGTCCCTCATTAGGACACAATGGACAGTTGTTTGCTGGCAGAGCAGATCCATTCACCAAGGGAAAGAAGACACAAAGCAAGAGTGACTGACAGGCCATGCGCCTCCCCTCCCCTGTGCTCCCCCAGGCCACGAGGACTCTCACACAATGAGAAGGGACCTTAGAGAGCACACCAGCCCCATCATTTTACAGATGAGGAGGCTGAGCTGCTAAGAGTGGGTGAGACTTGCTTAAGTCAAGTCCCACAGTGAGTTCACGGGAGAAGTGGGGCTTTCGCAGCGTGCGCTGCACCTGCTGGCCCCGCCTGCCCCATTCCCAGCTGGCTCAGGGGTCTTGATCTCTGTGGCTTCTTTCCTTCTATTCTGGACCTCGTTGCCATCACTTTCTCTCTCCTGTGGCCATCTGATATTCTTTTTCTGTTCCTGCCCCTCTTATCCCTTCCTCTCGGTTTCCAGGCAGCCAGGGTAATTACTAAACTTCTGATTAACCCCCATCCTAACAAGGATGGGTCTGATAGGAGAGGTAGCGATTTTCACACTGTCTTGGTATGTGTGGGAGGGAGGTAGGGGGGGAGGGGACACATGTGTCGTGAGCTATGACAAACACAATCTCATTTTGTCCTTTCAATACTGCACGGTATGGTATGCAGGTATGTTTAGTGACAAGGAGAGTGAGAGACCCAGACAGGATAGGTAACTTGTACCAGAGCACCCAGCTGGTAAGTGGTACCTGTCTGACTCCCAAACCTCTGTTCTTGCACCTTCCACCCTGGCACAGGAGCTGAAAAGCAGGACAAGAGACTGGCTGATTCCGGGCTCAGGGGAGGCACAAGCTCGCTGAAGGAAGCCACTGCTTCATTGCTCTCCCCTAGGCAGTGCCTGCCTCCCCAGATTCCCACCGTCCTCTGGGCCCCTGCTGCACAGTGGTGAAATCTCACAAACACAAGCTTCTGCCCCTGGGGGGGTGGGGAGATGGCAATCAAGAGGGAGAAACCTGACAAGCCCAGTCCCAGACCTCTGAGATCTCCCTCCTGCTGATGTCCCCCCAGTTCCCTGCCTGTCCCTTCCCTCTGCGGGTCAGGCTTGGCAGCATCTGCGCCTGTCTCATTGTGCTCTGGGGGAAGGGCAGAGAGGGGCGGGCGGTTGGTGAGTGGGTGTCTATGTGCATGAACATAAGGCCTCTGGGTTCATTCTGACACTGAATGAAAAACTCACCAATTATTCGTCCAACCTCATTAATATGCAGACAGACATCTGTTATTTAGGAGTCAACAGCAGAGGCATTTTCTTGGGGGTAGGAGCACTTACATACGTGTCCCTCTTGTTTCTCTGGCTCCTGGGAGGTAGTTGCTTGCGAATCACCCCACGGACTCGAGCTGGAGCCTCCCCCCCCTCAGACCCTCACCCCCAAACCTTGAGGAGAGAGAGTAGGGGATTGACTAGAGAGATGGAGAGGGACCTGGGAACCCAGCAGGGGGAGGCGGGAGAGGGACTGGAGCGTGTAGACAAAGTCTTTCATCGACAGAGAGGGAAGGGGGGGTACTACAGAAGAGCGGAACCCCTTTCCTGGGGAAGCAAGTGTGGAGTTGGCGGAGAGAGCTGTGAGGGATTGCTCGTGTCCACCGGCACCCTCAGGAACAGGACCTTCTTCCTACCTCCTTCAGACTTCAGAACCAAGTCTATCTGGGGTGGGGTCACCATGGCAACATGGGGTCCTCACCCAGAGACTTCAGAAAAGGTAATGGGGCGGGGGGCATTTGGAAAAATGGGGACCAAAGCCCTAGTCTTTAGAGGAGTCACGATAGCTCACTCTAGTGCTTAGGACAGGTGTGCCCACAAGGCACAGCCACCTCCCCTTCCTGTGTTTCTTCCTTGCTCCAGCCTTTGAATCCCTAGCACAGGGACCCCCTCCGAGAAGCCTCTCCTGATTCCCTCAGGCCCAGCTCCAAAGCACTGGATGTCTCCATTGTAAAAAAATTAAGGTTGTCATCAGCTCAGCCCTCACTACAGGGTCAAACAGCTCTCTACATCCTTTCTCCTCTGAATCTTCCTCAACAACACGAGGCAGATGTTGAGGGTGCCAGCTCCCTTTTTCCAGATGTGAAAACTGAGGTTCAGACAGGCGCAGGGCCTTGCCCAAGGCTCCCCAGGGAGGAAGGGGAAGAGCTGGGACTCAGGCCCTCGAACTCTGCCTCCAATTCTTAAGCTCTTTATATGACTGTCCCTCCTGGGAAGGCTGGCATCACAAGATAACCCTCCATCAGCTCAAGCATTTCAGGGCTTAGACCCAGTCCCTGCCCCTGCCCCAGCCCTTCCTTCCTTCTGGACAGGCTGATTGCTGAGGTTAAGAAACACTGAAAGCATCACAGCATGATTAGTTGTTTATTTCATTAAGTGATTAACGAGGCTACATTGTTTCCCAAACGGGTGTCTAATTTGCTGGGGAACAGCTGCAGAGGAGGAAGCTGAGTCTGACTCCTACAACTGGGGTGGGGGTGGGAGTTAAGTTCCCTCCCTCCAGCCTGCAGGGGCTTTGAGGATCTGGTAACAGCTCCATTGCCACCGCCTACCTACTGGGCTCCTCAGCACAGAGGTATGACTCCTCCCCCGGAAATAAAACATCTGCAACCAACACCTACGGAGTGGACCAAAATCTGTTGCCAGTGGTGTCGGAAATGTATTGAACTTTGGGGGCTCCTCCAACTGATTTATCTTCCTAATTATGTTTGCTTTTGGCGGATATTGAAATGCGTTTGCCTTCCCAACCATGGCAGGAGAGGGAGGCTGGGAGTAGAGAGGGGCACAAATACTGCACTTTCACTGTTACAGGCTTGAGCCTGCTTTGTACCAAAGTCCAAAGTGGAAAAGAGAGGCCCTGGCCCTGGACAGCTCAGTTGCTTAGAGCACCCTCCCGATATACCAAGGTTATGGGTTCAATCCCCGGTCAGGGCACATGCAAGAATCAAGCAATGAATGCAAAAATAAGTAGAACAACAAATTGATGTTTGTTTCTCTCTCCCCACCCCACCCCTCTAAAATCGATAAAAAGATTTTTACCCAACTGGTGTGGCTCAATTGGTTGGACATAGTCCTGGTAAAGTGAAAAGTCCTTGGTTTGGGGCACATGCCTGGGTTGTGGGTTCGGTCCCAGGTAACCAATTGATGTTTCTCTCCCTCCCTCCTTTCCCCTCTTTAAAATAAAAAACAGTCCTGGCTGGTTTGACTCATGAATTGAGTGCTGGCCTGAGAACCAAATGGTTACCAGTTCAATTCCCAGTCAGGGCACATGCCTGGGTTGTGGGCTGGGGCCCCGGTGTGGGGCTCCAAGGGGCAACCACACATGGATGTTTCTCCCTCTCTTTCTCCCTCCCTTCCCCTCTCTCTAAAAATAAGTCAATAAAAATCTTTTGAAAAAATAAAAATAAAATAAAAACCAAAATTAAATAAAACTTAAAAATTCTAATAAACAAAATCAATGAAAAGAAAAAGAAAAGAGAAGCCACATAGCCCAAAACTCCAAGTTGATGGTTCCCTGTGGGGGAGGAGTTGGTCCTTTGGGACTAGACGCTGCGAGATCCTGGGAACCCCGGCCCTTTCCAGCGCCCTCAATCCAGGTCTCTGCTGAGGGCCAGGATCAGCCTCTCACCAGGTCACAGTCTGAGAGGGTGGGGTGCCCCATGCCCTGAAGCTGTCCCAGAATCCCTGGGGTGACTGCCTGAGATGGACCAGGAAAGGGGCCTGTAGGAGAGGGAGGGAAAGGAGTGTCTAAGGGGCAAGGAGGGGATGCGGGTTTCTTTTCCACTCAAGGCTGGGCCCTGGGGAATGAAGAAGTGATTTATTTATTTATTTATTTATAAAGATTTTATGTATTTAAAGACAGGGAAGGCAGGGAGAAAGAAAGGGAGAGAAACACTGACCGGTTGCCTGTCGTAGGTGCCCGGACCTGGAATGGACTCGCAACCCAGGCATGTGCCCTGACCAGGAGTGGAAGCAGGGACCTCTCACTTTCTGGGAGGACGCCCAACTGAGCCACACCGGCCAGGGCAGGAGAAACAACTTTAAATGACACATCTCAGAGCCAAATCCCCCAGTGCCCATCACCTCATCCGGATAACCATCTATCCAAAAATCAAACCTGCTCACTTCATTCTCTGCTTGAAATCCCTAGTGCCTCCTTGCCTCCTCAGAAGGAAGCCCTGGTTCTTTTGTGGGCCCTGTACTGGCCTCAAAGTACCCTCCCAGCCTTGCCTTCTGCCCTTCCCACCACGGCAGCCCCAACCATGCCGTGTTCTCTCTCATGTCCATGTGTCCGCACATGCTCTACCCTGTCCTGAGTGCCTTTCCTGCTCTTTTCCTGCCTGGCAAACTCCTTCAACGCTCAGGCCCTGGCTCAGGGGACTGGCTCCCTGCCGCCAAGGCGCTGTCACACCTGGGGTACCTCTTTTTCCTGACCGACTGATCCCCAGATTAAAGAGACTGGTCCTTTCAGTCACCCAAGTCAGTGCAGTGTCTGGTGCACAGTTGGTGCTTGGTACATATTTGCTGAATGAATGAGGGAGGGATGGGCTGTGAACCAGCAGGGAGCCCAGAAGATGGGAGGGGAAGGTCTGTGTTCTCTCCCAGAGCGTGTCTGGAAGAACTGTCTGGGGCTGGGGGAGGGGAGGGCCCAGGATGGTTCCTGGGGGAGAATGTCACCGAAAAGAGGCCAGTGGGACCCGAGCCAGGGAGGGAATACAGGACAATGTGAAACCAGACTCCTGCGAAAACAAACCAGCGCTGTCTTTCCTAACAACAAGTGCTCCAGCCGGCCCCTCCGCCAGCTTTCCCTCTCCAGGGCTTGGGGGGTGACCCTCAACTCAGCTGATGTTCCCTCCAAAACCACTAAGGAACTCAGAATGGAAGGAGGGTGAAAACCCCTGCCCCCCAGCCCCACTCTGAGACCCCAGAATCAAACCTCTGTCTCCTTGGCAAACTTCACTCTGCTCAGGTTCAGCTTCTGTGATGTGGGGGCTTTTGAGGTCCTCCCTACCCCTACTCCCAGGGCACTAGAAGATTCCAAGGTGGGGGTGTACGGAAATGATGAGCACTTCAACAGGACCCCTCCCACACTAGCAGGGGGTCCCAGCTGGGCTGAGTAATGAATTGCACATCAGTCTACTTCAGAACCCCCCAATGGCTTTAGGATCATCTGGGTCATTAACTAAGATGAGTTTCCCGAAATATCTCACTTCCCCACCTCTGGCTCCCAAAAGGACACTGCTGATCCAACCCGTGACTTCCTCTACTTCTTCTCTGTGAGCCAGTTCTTCCTGAAGTCTAACTTTCCCTCCTGCTGCTAGAGATTGGTAGACTGGTTTTTGGGTTTTTTTTTTTTTTTTTGAAAGCAACAAAACTAAAGCCACAGCCGTTTTCCATGGACATGGGCTTTATTTGGGGACTGTTGGGGGAAGAGAGGAAGGAGCTAGGACTGGTGGCTGTATGGGAAGAGGGGCTTCTCAATTTGCTTTTTAATTTAGTGCATTTTGCCTGGAGGTTAGGATGAGTGAGAACAGCTCTAGAAGTGAGAGGAGAGGAAGTAGAAAGTCATGGAATGGACACGTTTCTTAGGGGAGAAAGCCAGGACCAGAACATGGGGTCTGGGGTGGGGTAGGAAGGCACCCTTCACATGCTGAGTCTCAACCGAGGTCACCACTTGATGCCAGCTCCCCTAACCTCCTGCCCCATCCCAGCTCCTGGCCCAGATGCTGGCCCTGCTAGTTCCCTCAACTTCCTGTGGAGAGGAGGGGCATGATGATGCGGAGGTTGGTGGCACCCTCTGCCTCTGGGTCCCTTGTCTAGGAGAACTGCTCCCTCGGCCTGCCCTGAAGTCCCAGCCAGAGTCAGGACATCAGGAAGCCAGCGTGCAGGCAGGGGAACACGTGTGCCCTTCACCACCCCTCCCACCACTCTGTCCCTCCCCTGCTCCTCACATGAGGTTGCAACTCTTGGCTCGATCCTTGTGTATCTCGCCTTCGTTCCCATTCCCTCGGTCTGGCCGTCCTGCCAGCTGAGCAGATCGCTGCAGTCCCCGGCGTGAGTCAGTACGACGCAGCTGCCTATGACCACGGCCAAGGGAGGCCACTGTGGCCACATGGAAGACATCCCTGACGCTGCGCTCAGAGGACCGGGAGGAGCACTCCACGTAGGACACGGCCCCCACCTGCTTGGCCAGCACAGTGCCCTGGATGGGTGTAGTAGATGAAGAAAGTTATGAGGACTAGCCTGCAGCTCAACAAGGTTGGGGGTGGCTGTCAAGGGATCAGGTCAGAGGTCAGAGGCCAGGACAAGGGGTGAACAAAATAGGGTATTTTCAAATCACAGACTGAGGTCCAAAGTGGGAGATCTAGGCTAAGATGAGGTCAAAGGTCAAGGGTCCCACCTGCTCATGTGTAACAGGAATAAGCCTCTGCTTGGACAGCTCCCTCAGTGTGGTGAGGTCGGTCCGCATATCCAATTTACAGCCAACCAGCACAACCTTGGCATT
The DNA here is from genome assembly GCA_004027475.1 of Anoura caudifer. Lineage (NCBI taxonomy): Eukaryota > Metazoa > Chordata > Mammalia > Chiroptera > Phyllostomidae > Anoura > Anoura caudifer. The sequence continues at coordinate 112,168 of PVKU01002467.1, forward strand.
GGGGCAAAACTCCTGAGTCTCCCCTTGCCACTATTTGGGGAAAGAAAACAGAGTTATGGAGGGGTAGAGGGAGGCACTCGGTGTAGCGTGCTCCACACTAGGAGGCCACCCTTCCTCACAGCACGCAGAAACCAACACCACACTGTCCTGTGTGAGAAAGGAGGTGGGAATGGTGGGCTTGGGCTGAAAGCAGGGAGGGGGTGTGAGAGAAGAAGCGGGAAGGGAGGGCTCGGGTGCGGCTGTCCGGTCTGTGCCCTGCTTCTCTTTCATGGGCCATGAAGTGTCTGCCAGCCTGGAGCTTTGCCATTCCCACCCTCTTTCCCAAATTTGTTCCTGGGAACAGACCAATTCAGCCCGCCCCTCCCCTCCCCCACCTGGGAACTGGGGCTGCCTTAGCTGACTTCTGTCCTTTCACCATGGACTTTTATCATGGAAACAGGGGCCTGGAGAGAAGACCACAGGGCCTTCCTGAGCCCCAGGAGCAGCATTTTCATCCTGTCCATGGGAGGCTCCCACGCCCAAGGAGATGGGGAGGGTAGCTAAGAAATCTCCTGACTACCTCTCCCTCCTCTCCCCCATCGCCCCCCCCCCCACGCCCTATCCAGCTCTGAGAACTGATTTTCAGGAAAGGGGGGTCGGGAGGATGAGAGCTCCACACACTCTCCAGCTGATGGCTCATGTTGCGTCAGGAACAAGGTTTCTTGTCTCCCCACCTCCCCAGTTTCCTGCCTCCCCAGGCTCCCACCTTCTTGAGGACACTGTCCAGCGTTTCTGGTCGGCTAATGTCGAAGCAGATGAGCACAGCATCTGAATCAGGGTAGGCCAGGGGCCGGACGTTATCGTAGTAAGAGGAACCTGAGGGAAGACAGTGGGGAGAGGGCAGGTGAGGGTCCTGAGTGTGGGGAAGGCCTGGGAGGGAAGGGGAGACCTTAGCAATCCTGGCCAAGGGACGCTGGGAGCAGAGAATAGAACAGAGCAGTTATTAATACCCATCAAGGAGTCTGTTTCTGCGGGGACAGGCAGAGGGGAGGTTAGATGGCAGAAAACAGCTCTCTGCTTCCCTAGGGGCTTCTCTAAAAGTAATCATTCAGTCTTTTCTGAAAAAGATTGAAAGCTCATGAAATCTCTCCACATTCTCACAAAATTTGCATATGCTTCTTGGGCTTTGACAGACATCTTGTAATGACCTCTAGGGGACCAGAGTAAAAATAAAAACCCTCCTCCTTTTTGGACAAGGGAGGGAGGGCTCTCTCCTCCTCTTGGGACTTGATCTCAAATTTCTATAGTTCAGTCCCGAGAAGCAGTTCCCACACCCAAAGAAATTCTAAATGTCTTTCCGAAACCCAGTCCAATCTCCTAAAAAACATGTTCCCAAATTAAAAACAAAACAAAACAAAAAAAACCCAAAACATTTTCTCTCAACTTTCCCAGGTAGGTAGAATCCAGCAGAGGGGATTGGATACTGAGCTTTGATCCTTCAGGACATGGTTTCTACATATGTCAGCAAGCTCTGCCTCAGTTTCCCTGGCTCTAAGCAGAAAATGGATTTTCCTTCAGCCTAGAATTAGATGTATGGGCTGAACTGACCTGAAGCCTAAAGGTCCAGCCAAAGGAGGGGTCAGGCTGGAAGTCAGGGTGACCCCAGAGAGTTGGTTACCTGAAGTGTCCCACATGTTGAGCTCAATGCGGCGCTGGTCTATCTCAAAGCTTGCGGTGTAGTTCTCAAACACGGTGGGGACATAACTCTGCAGACACGGATGGGTCAAGATGAGATCCTCCAGTCTGCACCCCAGACAAGATGCCCTCCTCACTCCCGCACACCGTCCAGCCCTGCCCCTGGACACAAGTTGGCTGGTGTTGGGCAAAGGGGAGATCCTGGGAGCGGTGCCTCAGGGAATCTGTTAGATTCCCAGACCCTCTTCCAGCCCCTTCAGATCCTAGTTCTTCCCCTCTCCGATGCCCAGGACCTCCGAAATCCCCTTAGCGCCCCCTCTGGGATCCTCTGCTTCTCTCAAACCCCATTCATCTCACCCTGATCCCGACTTCCTCCCATCCCAATCCTCTGCAGTCCTTCCAGAGCCCCCAACACCACCCTATGGTCCTCTGAGCCTCTGTCTCTCGTCCCTGCTTACCCCAACACCCATTTCTGTCCTTCCCCCAGGCACGGGTCAGCCAATCCCGCGGCCTCAGCTTCCCCCTCCCAAGACACGGGTCCCTTACCCCTGGGTAGGCGTCCTTGGCGAACACCTGCAGCAGCGCCGTCTTGCCGCACTCCGCGTCCCCTACCACCACGATCTTGCAGCGGCCGCTCTGGCCTTCCATGGTCCCGGCTACACGCCGGTCCGCCGCGCAGCCCCCCTCCTGGGTCCCGCTGCTGCCTCCCCCGCCGCTGCAGCTGCAGCCACTCGGGCCGCCGACACCGGCATCTCCCGGGCCCGCGCCGAGCCCCCACCCGGGGCCGCTGCCCCCTTCTGCCCCGCCCCCAGCCCAGCAGCCGCGCCCCTGGCCCCGCCTCCCGCCCGCGCACCCGGGAGGCGGGGCTCAGGGGGGATGGGGGCCCCTGGAAATCAAGGCCCGAGAGCAAGGTTTTTAGTGCGCTGTTGAGATCCAAGGGGCCCCTGCCGATTTGGGGTGGGCCGAGCCGGGCTATTTGTCCGTTTTGACTTCCTTGGGGGTGGGGGCGGGCGGAGCTTGGGCGAAGTTCTGATGGGTAGGGTGGGATCAGCAAGCGCCCGCAGCTCGAGCCTTTTGCTTACTCAAGCGGGCACGCTGGTGTGCTAGTGCGGACACGCGCGGGGACAACCATCGACTTCCTGAGCAAGAGGGGCACGAGATGGTAGAAGAAGGAGGGAGCCTTTTCGGTTCGATCCCCCTCTATGCTCATGTCCCGGCAGGGAGTCTTGGGGTTAGGAGGGTCCAGACTCGCAATACACCCACCAGGAAAGTGGTGACGTCAGGGCTTTCCGTCCCCATGGCAACGGATGGCCTAGTCTGGGGCTATCTTGACTTAACAGTAGGTCTGAACTAGCGGGGAGGCAAGGATGAGTTTCTTCAACCAAGAGCAGGGTGAAAAGTTTTTGGGGAGCTGCGTCCTCTGGTGGATACTACGGGGAGACGGAGTTGGGGAGTGAAAAAGAGGCAGATCCAATTGCCCAGAGTCATAGCCCCCTGGAGCCAGAGACAAGCTCTAAGTCATTTCAGGCTTGATTGGAATTTAACAATAATCGAGCCAATGTTTGCGTTTATATGACATCTTTTACCTTTTAAAAGCGTGTCTTTGAATCGAAGTTACTCGATTTAATTTTATCTTTACCCTTTACCAAACGACATTTTCACCATTTTACAGAAGAGAAAATTGAGACTGTGTTTTAACAAACAAAATCAAATGGAAAGTGTTAACAACTCAATCTCCCTGCTCCAAGTTTGCCAGTGCTAGACCACACGAAACAGGTCACAAATGGGTACAGTCAGGAGGAACAACTTGGTTGGGTTCCGGTCCACAAGTTGCTGGCTCCCCAAATCTGATGTCTGCTCAGGTTTTAGGGTCGTCCTTCAGACTGCTCCTTAACATGTTTTTAAATTCCATAAGATTTATTATGAATAAGTAAGTGAATTAAATCGCGATCTACATGACTCCAAGAATGCCCTCGCACACGTCTGTCCGAAGTCGCCCCTTATCTCTACTTTTCGCGCGCCCGCAGCAGGGGTACTGTGGCCCTGGCCCTTTAAGGGGGCGCGCGAGGCCCCGCCCCCGAGCCGGCACCCCGCCCCTACGGCTCTGAGTCCGCAGCCGCAGCTCCTCCCGACGCGCGCCCCGCCCTCCCCAGCTGTGCACCATCCGTCCAGGTGTGAGCGCACGTCGGGAGTCCCAACCATGTCCGCGGAGAGAGAGGTAGCCGAGGTGGCCACTGCTGTGGCGGCGGCCGAGGCAGGGGCCGCGGAAGACGCCTCTTCCCAGCCCCCGGATGCCGGAGCAGCTGGCGACGCCCAGCCACCTACGGCCTCGGAGGGGGCCGCCGCCCCTTCGCCGCCGCCGCTGCGCTGCCTGGTGCTCACGGGCTTCGGCGGCTACGACAAGGTGAAGCTGCAGAGCCGGCCGGCCGCGCCCCCGGCCCCTGGCCCCGGCCAACTGACGCTGCGCGTCCGGGCCTGTGGGCTCAACTTCGCAGACCTTATGGCCCGGCAGGGGCTGTACGACCGGCTGCCGCCGCTGCCCCTTACCCCGGGCATGGAGGGAGCAGGAGTAGTGATCGCGGTGGGCGAGGGAGTCGATGACCGTAAGGTGAGCGGACCAGCCTAAAGCAGGACTGTGCCGGCCACTGGGTAGTGCGGCAGGAGTGGGCGGGCGCCGGGGGTGTGGCAGGGCAGGGGAAACTGGCACGGACCCGGGTAGACGGGCATGGAAGGCGTAGTAG